>JAXQQM020062259.1:0-52757 GCA_034641835.2 Pinus albicaulis
TAATGAAAAGTGCGACCCAGCGACCTTGCGACCCAGCGACCCCAGGTCGCCAGGTCGCAAGGTCGCAAGGTCGCAAAACTCTGGAAATAATAGATTTGCGACCTAGCGACCCGCATTAATTGCCCGCACGTGCGACCTTCTATATAAGGGAGGTCGCTAGGTCGCATTTTAGACATTCAGCGATTTGAAAGAAAACGCCTCTGACAGCTCGACTGGCGCGATTTTCCCGGGTAAGTTGCCATTTCCTCCTGCTGTTTCCATTATGATTCATTTCTTGCCAAACCCATGTCCCCTTAGGCCTTTAAATTCCCCTTTGTCTGAGCTTTTATATTTTTTTTGAGTGTTTTGTGAATCTGCTTTCTCCACAAATGTCCAACCTCACCACATTTCTGGTTCAAACTCTCGTAGCTTTGCCCCTTGCTCTTAAAACCATTCCTCAGCTCTGCCTGGACCCAGCTAACTTATAAATCGTCAAAGAGGAGGGAGAAAAGAGAACTCACGGCCGTGCGCGCGCAAAACCCCCGGCAAGCCTTATTGCGACCTGCGACCCAACGACCTAGTCGCGAGGTCGCAAAGTCGCATCCTTCCGGATTTCTGGAATCTGCGACCCAGCGACCCAGCGACCTAGTCGCGAGGTCGCAAGGTCGCATTTTCCAATTTTTCGGAGAGTTGCGACCCAGCGACCCAGCGACCTGGTCGCGAGGTCGCAAGGTCGCGCCTGGACCTTTTCTTGCAATCCGCGACCCAGTGACCTAGTAAACCAGTAACCCAGTTTTACATGTGTCACAGCTAAATTTCACCACTAAACTGTAACTGGTTTTATATCATCATGTCGTTCTTATCTTGGGATTCCTTTATGAATTTGACAGGTGAACTTCAAGAAGACATAGAGTGCATACTTGTTTTATCAGATTCTAGTGACATGGCACCCCCGCTATCCCGGAAGAAGGGCAAGCAAGTGGTGGAAGAAATTGATGAGTTGGACGTGGTGTCCCCACCCCCAATATACAGGGATACACTATGTACATTTGCAAAAGAAGACAGTATGCGATGGTACCAAGTGTATCATGAGTTCGCCGTGCCGGAAGAAGAATTTCCAGAAGATCTCCCAGACCGGGAAATATACTTGGCAGTCAAAAAGTCCAAACTACAACTGGAGGGGCGCATCCAGCCATATTTCCATGTCTAGAGGTTATAGATTGGATCATACAAAAGACGGATCCCAAGAAGTTTGTGATCCGAGACAGCGAAGGCAGGGCTTTCGCTACGCTCGTAGGCTCGGACACCCACCTTTACTACTCATTGCCTCGCCCAGATGAGAATTTCACTCCAGAATGGGCCACTGCTCACGCTGTTCCGATAGTTGATACTATTAGACAATGGTGGGAGGAGCCCGAGAAGTTTAAGGTCAAGAAAGACCAAGAATATCCGGTGGCTAGCCTGAGAAAGGTTTATAAATTGGTTGCCGCCATGCTTTGCAGGCTTTACGGGCGCCCGGATTGCTCCAATTTCAGCGGTAGTTGGGCTACTATCATGGAGTATGTGACAACACACGGCACCCGTTTCAATTGGGCAGGCATATTGATGACTTCGATGCAGACCAACTTGAACGCGGCATTGGCCCCAGATGAAGGAATGCCTGCCGAATTTTACATGGCCTCTTACCTACTAGATGCTGTCTGCGCAAGAGTACACTTTGAGGGATGGGCACACAACTGGGATCCCGAGCAGTCGCGTGCAATTCATCTGCAAATCAGGGTATTTTGGGAGTCCAAATACAAACAGGATATGGATCGGATCTCCCAGATATTTATCCCCTCTCTGTATAGACACTTATTTGGCCAAGACACCCCCTGCATGTCTTGGCGGGCCAAGGAGACTCTAGTCAAAGTAGCACACTGGTTCCCTTTCCCTGGATATACCTTCATCCGAGTCTTTGGATCCTACAGGGCACCACATGCTATGCCTCGCTTTGTGACAGACAGAATGCTCATTCAGGAGGTATGCTTCCAAATGTCTCAAGGCTTTTCCAGCGTCCTGTCCAAAGGCAAAAAGAAGCCGTGGCCCACGCTACCCCTCACCATTGGCGCGTGCACAGTTAAAGACTTCAGGGAAGTAGCAGCAGAGGGAGAAGCAGTGAAATGCTATCAGCTTGGGGCACTAGAACACCGAACATATGACCCAGAGAGAATAGTTCCTGAACACTGCCTGAAAGCTAAATTCAAGTGGACTTATCAGCATATCGAGCGCCCGGCAGAAGATGAGAGAAGGAACTGGTATAACGCTGAGAGACAATTTTCTCCGGGAGTAGACGTGGGCCAAGAAGATCCAGATGATCAGAGCCTAGAAGACATAGCTCGTCAGTTGGGAGGTTCCTCCTCCTCTTTACCCAAGAAATCTCGAACCAATACAGGGCTTACTCCATCTATCCAACAGAAGGAAGCAGAAGCAAAAGCCCGGCAAGAAAGGGAAAAGAAGATAAAAGAGGATGAGGACGCACGCCAGAAGAGTGCAACGGCAACACAGAAGAAGAAGCAGGCCAAGGAGGCCAGGAAAGAAAAGGAGGATAAAAAGGCACAGGCCGCAGCAGAACGGGCACTCAAGGCAGAGCTGGACAAAGTAGAAGCTGAACGCCAAAAGAAGGCCGAACAGGCTGCTGCAGCTGAGCAGAAGAAGAAGGCTGAAATAGAAGCAGCAACAAAAGCTGAATGCCGGCGAAAGGAAGAAGAGGAAAAGAACACAGAAGAGAGGGAGGATGACATGCTGGACGACATCGAGGTAACTCCCCTCGATATACCTCTGGGCAGTACCAAGCTTTCTGATGTTAGATCCCCCTAGGGGCAGGAAGAGGATGTATTTGACCTCACCAGACTCACATTCGACCAATTCTCTTTCAAAATCCGGCAAGAGAAAAGAAGGTCACTGGCGCAAAGTCCCTCTGCCACATCCACAATTGCAATAGGCAAAGATATAGTCCTTGATACCAGGACTAATCCTGTAATGATAGCATCGGCGGGTACTGCTTTCGCTGCAGCCACGGAAGAGAACGTGACCAAGATGAGTAGAGAAATAGTCTCTCTGCAAAATAGACTGCAAGCAGCTGAGCAGAGCAGGAGAAAGCAGAGTTGAGAGCAGAAGTTCAACAACTCCGGAACCAGACTCCACCAGTAAATGAAGTCCCATTGGCCATTTTCAACGAGTGTGAAGTATTAGAAGCAACCATGAGGCAGGTGTATGGAGAGATGTTCACCATCAAACAAACAGTCGCCCCACTGGCAAGAGCACGAACAGAAACCAGGCAAAAGCACGAGCAGCTCAGGGAGGCCTCACAGGCCTTAGACAGGATGATGGGCATGACAGTACAATACCCTCAGGCACCTGAAAATTTGCCCAAGAGGGATTGGATCCACACACAGGATGCTAAGGTTCAGCTCCGTATGGCTATACAATCTAAAGACAAACTATCTAAGGACCTGGACAAGGTAATGTCTTCATACAATCACCTGATCAGCGGTATTGACTCGATGCACACTTTGCACCACATTCCGTCTCTTGGGGCATTGGATGAAGAGAAAGCCTGGGAGAAAGTGGATCAGGACATCCAGTCATTTCTGCAGCCTATCAAGGAAGCCGCTGCCGCACCCAAGCCCTCAGCATCTCAAGAACATTTGAGTCAGTTCATTGCCACTCCAGCTCGGATTTATACCAAGCTTGCCTCGCTTTCAAACCAGATCTCGTAGAAAAGGGAAACCTTGGTGCCAAACGCTTTGGAATGCATGCATCGGTTGAAGGAGGAGGTTCCTCTGGTTTCCCCCATAGCAGCAGAGTACCAGACATGGCAAGATTTTCTCAAGGAGTAGCAGATTGACGCCCCTGACCTCAACATTGCGCGTCCATCTCCGCAGCCCGGTAGCAGCAAGTCATGAGCAACAGTTAGAGAGAGGTCGCAGGTCGCACCACTCAGACAGGTCGCAGGTCGCACTGTCTATCCAGGTCGCAAGTCGCACATACCAGACAGGTCGCAGGTCGCAACCTCTTCAAGGTCGCGAGGCAACTCAACAGACAGGCATGCGAAAAGTCGGGAAGCCCAAAGGGCAAGTTTTGTGCTATAAAACTCCCTACGGGGAAAGTGTACAGGGCTTTTCTTTTTGGAAGAATCAAGAGCTACATTGTATTGTATTGAAAGACCATATTCTTAGGCATATGAATACGAATACTTGCTAAAACCCCTTTGTCGGCTGATGTATTTTGCTGTGACAGCACCATGTGTATTTCTTGAACAGTTTCAGAATATCCTATGATTAATGGAACTGCATTTCTAATAATATCATTTATGCATCATGTTTATCTATGCTTGTGTTAATGATGTTCAGTTTTATCGCTTTCTAAACGAATGTTAATACCTTTGTCTATTAGCATTTCGTTTTATCTTTCAGAAGTAAGAAGGAATCTTGCCATTAAGAACTATTTATTCTGTGGTAAGATACCTTGCAAGCATGACCCCACAGACGTGTCATTAACTGCATCTCTTCGGGCGTATGTGTTTTATTCATTCTCTTGATGCGCATAGTGTTGTAGACATGTTCCATGCATAAATCATGTATTTCGTATCCTATGAATAAGTGTGTGTCTGCAGGTTTAATCAGGTTCTTTTGAGACCAGAAGGGGAGGCGTCTTAAGCGGTAGTCGGACCCACACCCCGGATGGGATCCCTACTCCAAACGGTTTAAGGTCTAATTGGGACTTTTTACCGGGGAGATCCCCTACTGTTGGCTGGAAAAATTTTCCTGTCAACAGATTTGGCGCTAGAAGGAGGGCCTGATGGCAGCCTCCCAGCATACGATGAACTTTCAATCACAAACTCCCCAAGGGGAGGTCATAAACAATGAAACTATCCTTCCTCCTCTGGAAGATATCCCAGGGAGGGAGACTCGATATTACGAAATCACCAGAGCGCAGTTGAGAGCCTTGCGCCCAGTTGCCCGCGATCTTATCAACAACTTACGATTTACTCCAATCATGGAATACCTTGCCCATACTAGAACCCCTCCTGAGAACATCACTCGGAATGGTGCCCTTGCGAGTACCATACCCAAGCTCGTAAATCTCATGTTGGAAGACCTCGCAAATGATGTTGAGGAAAATGACCCGATTCTCCAAGAGGGCGAAGAATTTGCTGACACCGAACCTTTCCCCGACTCCCAGCCTAACCAGACTCGGCAAAACAACAACCAGGCACCGCCCCCACCCGGGGATGGTGAAGAAGACAGAGGCCGAGGAAATGTAGATGGGGGAAATAGGGCTCGTAGAAATGAAGGAGAAAGGAATAGAGCTCGCAGAAATGAAGAAGAAGGAAATAGAGGCCGAGGGGTCGGAGGTAGAGGAGATAGGGGCCGAGCACAAGGAAACCAAGCTCGCAACCATCACCCAAACCCAATGAGGCCTCCTGTCCACAACTTGAGATATCTTAGAGATTTTCTTCACCGTGGGAGACACCAAGACGAACACTCCCATCATGAGTCAGAAGCATCGGTCTCAGGTTCGGGAGGTGAATCTGAACATGAGTTTAGGCAACACTAGCGGGCTAGGAGAGTGCAACCCCTAGCCTGGATGGCTCAATCCCCATTAAATCTTTTGGGCCCACTCCAAGATCTGCCTAGGCATCCAGAGAAGCACCTCCCTAAGTTTGACCCTGAGAAAGGCACCTTAGCTGAAGATCATATCAGCAGCTTCTATTTGTCTCTGCAAATCATGAGAGTCCAGTCTGATGACGTCGCATGTCGGCTGTTTCCCCATACTCTCGAAAACAAAGCGGCCACATGGTACCGCTCTCTCCCCAGTGCCTCTATCACTTCATGGGACCAATTCCGTCGCGTATTCCTGCAGAAGTTTTCAGAAGATAAAACTTCGTCCATGCTTCTCATGGAATTGAGCACTATCAAGTGTCATAAAAAGGAGAAGGTTAAGGATTTTAACCAACGCTTCGCTACCATACTGCAGAAGTTTCCCCCGAACCTGGCGTTGGATGACTCAATCACCATTGACTACTATACCAAGGCTCTCCCTAGAGACATTGCCGTTTTCGTCAAACGTGAAGCCCGCGCTACCCTTACGACCAATTACGAAGCTGCTCTCGCTGTGGAGAAAGACATGCTTTCGATAGGAGCCATTGATCACGAAGGGAGAGATGATCACAAGCCTAACACCAAAAGAGGTCAGTCCTCCACTCTTAAGAACACCGATAGGGACAAAGATACATTTGATTTTGAAAGCATGGCAAAAACCCTCAAGCTCTTAACGAATGAAGTCACTGACCTAAGGAGAAAGGGCATAGAAGCCACAACTAGCACTAAACCACCCAAACCTTTCTTCAGAAAAATTAATCCCAACACTAACAGACCTCCGTCTAACCTGAATACTGCCCTCAATGTGGAAGAGATAGGGAAAGATAATTTCTGTTCTTTCCATCAAGCTGCCCACTCTGAGAAAACGTGCCCTCAATGGGTTGGCAGCATGACAGCAGTAGTTAATCAGCTTTTAGACGACCAAACTCTAGGGGATGTGACGGAGGATGATGTTTCAGATCACGATGAGGATCCACCCTCGAACGAAGAACCAGGATCCTCTATCCTTGCGTTTGACATAATCCGAGGTGGGGACAATCTTACCTCCTTTGATATCAACATGGCAGATACTCCCAAAAACCAGCCCTTGCGGAATTATAGTCTAAGGAGCAAAGGACCTTTTCCTGAGCAATCTTATGAAGACAAGAAAAGGGCTTTTCTAAGGAAAATTCTGCCCCCAGGAAACGAAAAACAATCTGCTCCGGAGACGCCCACCAACAACATTACCCGAACAAGTCAAAAGGGCAAGCTCCCGACAGAATCCTCAAAGACCTCTACCGAGCCTAGCCCTCAACCAGAATCTAGCTATAACATTGTTGAGGATATGAAGAAAACAAGAGCAAACATTTCTCTCTACGAGCTGGCTCGTATTACTAACCAAAAGGAGCTCATTCTAAAGGCTTTCGCAAACACTTCAGCTACGAAAACTGTGAGCAACACGTCCGCGCAAGCCGGTCCAGATGTACAGTCTATAGTAAACGCCATCAATACCAACTCAAGAGGATCCACGCCTCCGTTCCTTTTTTCCTTCAAGATTTTTAACTTCAACGTCCACAACTGTCTAGTTGACTCCGGGGCCTCAACAAACGTCATGCCTCTATCTGTCTGTAAAAAACTGAACATTCGCCCAGAGAAAACTGACGCAAAGATCATACAACTGGACAGATCACAAGTGCCAGCCATAGGAGAGTTGAACAATGTCATCATCCGCCTGTCGTCAGACTCTAGGGTCCATCAATGCATTGACATTGTGATTGTCGACATCCCTGAAGCATATGGCCTATTGCTTAGCAGGGACTGGTCCAGCAAGTTGCAAGGCTATTTCGCCACTGACTGGTCTCACTTGTGGCTTCCTTACAAGGGGCGGAACAATCAAATCAGGGTCGAAAGTGAACCATACATGAAACACACCGTGACTGATTTGGATGCCGTTAATGAACCCATCAGCTTTGCCCAGGAGGAACTTGGCATGTGTTTTCTGGAAGCTATATTCGGATGTTACCAACCCCCTCAGTCTTCCGTAGGCCTCGAAGTCCAATCTGAACTAGCACTTGTCACAAAGGAGCAAGTTATCCCTGACTCACCACCATCAGAAACCCCTCCACAACCTAGTACCCCGAAGGAGACGGAAAGTGACATGTGGACCTTGTATTATGACGGTTCCAAGACCCATGACGGGGCCAGTGCTGGTTGCATATTGCTTGACCCTCACAAGAATAAATACTTAATCTCATGCCGGCTAGAGTTCCAGTGCACCAAAAACTCTGCTGAGTACGAGGCATTAATCCTCAGACTTAAGAAAGCGCTGGATTTGAAGGTAAAATGCTTACAGTTCATTGGAGATTCCGAGATTATCACCCGCCAGGTACGCAACACTATTCATTGTTTATCTCCACATTTAAAGGCGTATCAACAAGAGGTATGGCGATTGATTTCTGCTTTTGATGCATTTGGAATTAAATCTGTTCTTAGAATGCACAATGCAGCAGCTGATACTCTGGCTAATGTTGCTGCTAGATTTACCCCCTTAAGGGACGGTTTTTCTATTGAAATTATATATAAACCCTCCGTGCCAGACAACATTACTAACTTACGCGTCTTTGATGATGATCAACAGGTACTAGAGTTTATGTGTAACTCAGAAACATTCAAAGACGCTGCAATAGATGAAGATGATCATGACCAAGCTGTGCAGGAAGAGTATGAGAAACACAAAGGGAACCCCATGCCAAAGGGAGTAGTGTCACTTGAGAAACTCTTCGATCTGCAGAGCCGTTTTCGAGGGCCCCCGAATACCAAAGTGCAAAGCTCCATCTTGGCCCATCGAAAAGTGAACTTGGGATCAGAAGATAATCCTAAGTTTGTCAACCTTGAGAAAGACTGCACCACCCAGGAGGCGCAGGCTTTCACCCAACTATTTCGCAAGTATCGTGACGTATTTGCTTGGACATATGATGACTTACGTACGTATGATACTCGAATTATCCAGCATGTTATACCCATGAAGGAAGGCGCAAAACCATTCCAGCAAAAGCTCAGAAAAGTACATCCTACTCTGGAACCATTGATTCTGAAAGAACTCAAGAAGCTCTTGGATGCACGAATTATTTTCAAAATCCGTCACTCCACGTGGGTGTCAAATTTGGTACCCGTACGAAAGAAGTCTGGCGAGATACGTTTGTACGTAGATTTCCACAATCTGAATCGTGCCTCAAACAAAGACAACTATTCGGTACTGCCCATGGAACAAATATTACAAGCCGTGTCTGGGTCCGAAATGTTCTCCCTATTAGACGGTTTCTCCGACTATAACCAAGTGCTGGTAGCTGAACCGGATAGATTGAAGACTACTTTTCGAACCAAGTGGGGAACTTTCGCGTTCAGACGTATGCCTTTTGGATTAATCAATGCAGGGGCAACTTTCCAAAGAGCCATGGATATAGCCTTCAGGGGGCTGATAGGTCAAAGTGTGGTTGTCTACTTAGATGATGTCACTGTGTTTTCAAAACACCGGGGTGACCATATACGCCACCTCAGGCAAATTTTTGAAAGATGTAGAAAGTACAGAATTTCACTTAACCCAAAGAAGAGCGTTTTCGCCGTGGCAGAAGGAAATTTGCTAGGCCATATCATAACTAAACAAGGTATTATCGTCGATCCGGAACGGGTGAAAGCCATTGCTCAAATTCCTCCTCCCAGGAGTAAAAAAACGATGCAATCTTTCTTGGGGAAGATCAATTTTGTACGGAAATTTATATCAGATTTCGCACAGATAGTCAAGCCATTACAAGGAATGATAAAAAATAATGCTATGTTCCAATGGAATCTACCGGAAAGGGAGGCCTTCGACAAAATAAAACAGGCTATAGCTGAAGCTCCCTCCCTACAAAGTCCAGATTTTGGCAAAGATTTTATTCTATATACTTTTGCTTCAGATTCCTCACTTGCGGCCGTCCTTACGCAGAAAGATAGCAACAACGATGAATGGCCCATTTCCTTCATGAGCACCGGTCTACAAGGAGCTGAGTTAAACTATCCAGAAATTGACAAGCAAGCCTATGCGGTCTACAAGGCGGTAAACCATTTTAGGCCCTACATCTTGAAAAATCATGTCACGGTTTTTGTGCCACACCCAGCGGTCCGTTCACTTTTCGTGCAGCAAGAGCTAGGCGAAAGGCGGGGCAACTGGGTGGCGTGTTTGCAAGAATACGATTTAGAGTTTAAACCAGCACATACCGTTAAAGGACAGGGCTTATGCCAAATGGCCACGGAGGCTGCAAGTGCTCATGAAATTGAAGAGGAATGTTGGGAACAAGAGATCGACATGTATCAAAGCGACCATGTGCCTCAGCAAAGTAACCCTTCTTGGTATTCAGATGTTTCAAGATATTTGGCACAAGGCACCATGGACCCTGTTCTTACTGCCCGGCAGAAACGCGCAATAAGACTCAAAGCCGCATCTCACCAACTGATCCAAGGTAAGTTGTTCAAGAAACACCACGATGGGGTCCTGTTACGCTGCTTGGAAACCGACGAAGCGCAGAAAATCTTAACTGAGCTACATGACAGATCAGCTGGAGGTCATTTTTCCGGAGATACTACTGCCCATAAGATAATGCGCGCAGGATACTATTGGCCTACTCTTTTTAGAGATGCGCATGCATATGTTCGGAAATGCATTCAGTGCCAGAAGTTCGCCAACCGAGAAGCACGGCCAGCCACCCCTTTACTCTCAGTAGCAGTAGAGGAACCTTTCCAACAGTGGGGTTTGGATGTAATTGGTGAAATCACACCTCACTCTTCTAAACAACATCGGTATATCCTTACAGCTACTGATTACTTCACCAGGTGGGTCGAAGCAACGCCTTTACGCTGAATCAACGATCAGGAGGTAATAGAATTCCTCACGCATTCCATCATTACTAGGTTTGGTGTTCCGACTTCTTTAGTTTTCGATAATGCGACTTATTTCTCATCTTTTAAATTGTATGGTTTTGCGCTAGAAAATGGTATTATTCTGAAAAATTCTGAAAATTACTATCCCTGGGGAAATGGATTAGCTGAGTCCACTAACAAGAATCTTATCCGTATTATTAAGAAGACTCTGCTATCCCACCAACGCAACTGGCACAATGCCCTTCACAATGCACTGTGGGCTGACCGTATCACTCCCAAGTCCTCTTTAGGCACCTCCCCATTTTTCCTCATGTATGGAAAAGAAGCTGTTCTCCCTCCTCATCTATCTCTCCCGGCCCTCCAACTGTCCCAAGAATGTCATGGTACCCCGTGCCCCACCTTATAGACTCGAATCGACACCTTGCTGAAATTGGAGGAAGAAAGGAAAAAGACCCGGGAAAAGTTTGCCATCCATCAGAGCCGAATCAAAAGATGGTTTGATAAAAAGTCCGCAGGGAACAAAAATTTTGAGGTAGGAGACCTGGTCCTTAAGTGGGATAAAGCCCATGAGGAAAAGGGGAAGCATTCCAAGTTCCAAGCACTTTGGACAGGCCCTTTCCAAATTAATGAGAAGATAGGATCCCACACATTTAGATTGCAAACCCTTGATGGACGAGTCGAGGTCCTCCCGGTAAATGGGCATGACCTCAAACACTATTTCACCTAGCTGCCCTTAGAGGGCTACATTATCCTTGTATTATAGTTTGTTTTCTCATACTTGTAAAAAAAATAAAAAAAAAATAAAAAAAAAATAAAAAAAATAAAATAAAATATAGTAATAAAATATTTTGAAGAAGGATTTGTTAGAGCCACGCAATTGGCACACTGCAACAGGTTCTATGCTGATGGAAAGCCCTTTCCGATAGACTCAAAGGCGGCAAAAGCTTACTTGTTCTCTGCACCTAAAGGCAGCATATCACCGAACTCGAGGCATCAAGCGGGAAGCTTACCTCGCCAGCCTGAGAGGGTGTCCGCAAAAGAAAATGCAGTGTAGTGGTAACCAGACCAGAAGGGAAAAGAGGTACTCTATGCTACCACAGGGTATCTGGGAAAAACCAAAGTCCTCATACCAGACCAGGAACAACCTCTCTGCAAGCAAAATAAGTCGGGATCCCTCATCCGCCCAGGCTAAACTGCCATCTCAAATAAGTGCCACGAGCACATCTAAATAAGTGCCTCAGGCACATTCAAAATAAGTGCAATAGCACACTAATAAAGGGTAAAGGATTGAGAAAGGCTTCCTGCGCAGAGAGGTGATGTAACGACTCCGCCGGGGTACTGACCAGGCTCGCTGGCAGCGGAGCAACGTTCACGATTCCTAGGCAGTGACTCCGCCGGGACCGAGAGGTTCGCTGGCAGCGGAGCAACACGATGAGGACAAAATAATCGTACCAGACCCTGTAGCCGCATGGAGTTCTCCAACCCTTCCAGTCCGGAGACCTGAAGAAATGAACTTGGTTGAATGGCACCTGAACAGGCCAGCAGATTGAGCAACCCAGCTAGGTGCCAAAGGTTAGGAAATGTCAACCACAAGGTAAAAGAAAGCAGTCAGCATAGGCCCCTCCCTCTCCCCGCCAAGACTAACCATCAGCAGAGACTCTGAGTTCGTCCAGTGAATCGCCATTTGTTGTAGCCCCTACAACACCCTCCAAAAAAGACCACCATTTCACATTTTTGGAGCCCCTTAAAGCTAAAGAGAAACTATTAAGTCGCCAAGTCGCCAAGTCGCAAAGTTAAATCATCGATGAAAACCGCGACCTCGCGACCTTGCGACCTTGGGACCCCAGGTCGCCAGGTCGCAAGGTCGCAAATCCCAGAATTTAACGAAAAGTGCGACCCAGCGACCTAGCGACCCCAGGTCGCCAAGTCGCTAGGTCGCAATTACCCAATTTTAATGAAAAGTGCGACCCAGTGACCCCAGGTCGCCAGGTCGCAAGGTCGCAAGGTCGAAAAACTCTGGAAATAATAGATTTGCGACCCAGCGACCCGCATTAATTGCCCGCACGTGCGACCTTCTATATAAGGGAGGTCGCCAGGTCGCATTTTACACATTCAACGATTTGAAAGAAAACGCCTCTGACAGCTCGACTGGCGCGATTTTCCTGGGTAAGTTAAAGACTTCACAGTTACCCCTCACCATTGGCGCGTGCACAGTTAAAGACTTCAGGGAAGTAGCAGCAGAGGGAGAAGCAGTGAAAAGCTATCAGCTTGGGGCGCTAGAACACCGAACATATGACCCGGAGAGAATAGTTCCCAAACACTGCCTGAAAGCTAAATTCAAGTGGACTTATCAGCATATCGAGCGCTCGGCAGAAGATGAGAGAAGGAACTGGTATAACGCTGAGAGACAATTTGCTCCGGGAGTAGACATGGGCCAAGAAGATCCAGATGATCAGAGCCTAGAAGACAGAGCTCGTCAGTTGGGAGGTTCCTCCTCCTCTTTACCCAAGAAATCTCGGACCAACACAGGGCTTACTCCATCTATCCAACAGAAGGAAGCAGAAGCAAAAGCCCAGCAAGAAAAGGAAAAGAAGATAAAAGAGGATGAGGACGCACGCTAGAAGAGTGCAACGGCAACACAGAAGAAGAAGCAGGCCAAGGAGGCTAGGAAAGAAAAGGAGGAAAAGGAGGCACATGCTGCAGCAGAACGGGCACTCAAGGCAGAGCTGGACAAAGTAGAAGCTGAACCCAAAAGAAGGCTGAACAGGCTGCTGCAGCTGAGCAGAAGAAGAAGGCCGAAATAGAAGCAGCAGCAGAAGCTGAACGCCGGCGAAAGGAAGAAGAGGAAAAGAACACAGAAGAGAGGGAGGATGACATGCTGGACGACATCGAGGTAACTCCCCTCGATATACCTCTGGGCAGTACCAAGCTTTCTGATGTTAGATCCCCCCAGGGGAAGGAAGAGGATGTATTTGACCTCACCAGACTCACATTCGACCAATTCTCTTTCAAAATCCGGCAAGAGAAAAGAAGGTCACTGGCGCAAAGTTCCTCTGCCACATCCACAATTGCAACAGGCAAAGATATAGTCCTTGATACCAGGACTAATCCTATAATGATAGCATCGGTGGGTACTGCTTTCGCCGTAGCCACGGAAGAGAACGTGACCAGGATGAGTAGAGAAATAGTCTCTCTGCAAAATAGACTGCAAGCAGCTGAGCAGCGCAAGCAAAGAGCAGAGCAGGAGAAATCAGAGTTGAGAGCAGAAGTTCAACAACTCCGGAACCAGACTCCACCAGTAAATGAAGTCCCATTGGCCATTTTCAACGAGTGTGAAGTATTAGAAGCAACCATGAGGCAGGTGCATGGAGAGATGTTCACCATCAAACAAACAGTCGCCCCACTGGCAAGAGCACGAACAGAAACCAGGCAAAAGCACGCGCAGCTCAGGGAGGCCTCACAGGCCTTAGACAGGATGATGGGCTGGACAGTACAATACCCTCAGGCACCTGAAAATTTTCCCAAGAGGGATTGGATCCACACACAGGATGCTAAGGTTCAGCTCCGTATGGCTATACAATCTAAAGACAAACTATCTAAGGACCTGGACAAGGTAATGTCTTCATACAATCACCTGATCAACGGTATTGACTCGATGCACACTTTGCACCACATTCCATCTCTTGGGGCATTGGACGAAGAGAAAGCCTGGGAGAAAGTGGATCAGGACATCCAATCATTTCTGCAGCCTATCAAGGAAGCCGCTGCCGCACCCGAGCCCTCAGCATCTCAAGAACATCTGAGTCAGTTCATTGCCACTCCAGCTCCTATTTATACCAAGCTTGCCTCGCTTTCAAACCAGATCTCGCAGAAAAGGGAAACCTTGGTGCCAAACGCTTTGGAATGCATGCATCGGTTGAAGGAGGAGGTTCCTCTGGTTTCCCCCATAGCAGCAGAGTACCAGACATGGCAAGATTTTCTCAAGGAGCAGCAGATTGACGCCCCTGACCTCAACATTGCACGTCCATATCCGCAGCCCAGTAGCAGCAAGTCATGAGCAGCAGTTAGAGAGAGGTCACAGGTCGCACCACTCGGATAGGTCGCAGGTCGCACTATCTATCCAGGTCACAAGTCGCACATACCAGACAGGTCGCAGGTCGCAACCTCTTCAAGGTCGCGAGGCAACTCAACAGACAGGCATGCGAAAATTCAGGAAGTCCAAAGGGCAAGTTTTGTGCTATAAAACTCCCTACGGGGAAAGTGTACAGGGCTTTTCTTTTTGGAAGACTCAAGAGCTACATTGTATTATATTGAAAGACCATATTCTTAGGCATATGAATACGAATACTTGCTAAAACCCCTTTGTCGGCTGATGTATTTTGCTGTGACAACACCATGTGTATTTCTTGAACAGTTTCAGAACATCCTATGATTAATGGAACTGCATTTCTAATAATATCATTTATGCATCATGTTTATCTATGCTTGTGTTAATGATGTTCAGTTTTATTGCTTTCTAAACGAATGTTAATACCTTTGTCTATTAGCATTTCGTTTTATCTTTCAGAAGTAAGAAGGAATCTTGCCATTAAGAACTATTTCTTCTGTGGTAAGATACCTTGCAAGCATGACCCCACAGATGTGTCGTTAACTGCATCTCTTCGGGCGTATGTGTTTTATTCATTCTCTTGCTGTGCATAGTGTTGTAGACATGTTCTATGCATCAATCATGTATTTCGTATCCTATGAATAAGTGTGTGTCTGCAGGTTTAATCAGGTTCTTTTGAGACCAGAAGGGGAGGCGTCTTAAGCGGTAGCCGGACCCACACCCCGGATGGGATCCCTACTCCAAACGGTTTAAGGTCTAATTGGGACTTTTTACCGGGGAGATCGCCTACTGTTGGCTGGACAAATTTTCCCGTCAACAGGGCGGAAATGTGAAGCTGGGTTACACTTTTGTGAGAATCGGGGTCTGAAATTTTTTTTCAACAATAGTTCGGCCGAACATTTTACAAAGTTCGGCCGAACTTTGTAACTCGTGATTCCATTTAGATTGAAGGAACACTGATGGCGCAGACAAACAGAATTTTTGCCAGAGATTGGAAAACCGACAACAAAATTTCAGCCGAACTACTAAAAAAGTTCGGTCGAACTGTGAGTTCGACCGAACTTTTAATTTTAAAATAGTTCGGCCGAAATATTTTCTATAAATAAATCGCCTGCGAAGGTTTGTGGTTTACCGTTTTCATTGTTCGCGCGTTTTCATTGTGGTTTACCGTTTTTGCTCTGTTCGCGCTGTTGCTCCTCCCGGCCGCGCTGGTGCTCCTGCCGTCCGCGCTCGTCGACTGCATCGGGTAAGTTACTCTCCATCCGCACTCGAAATTTTTTTGTGCTGTGAATTAAAAAGATGTCTGTGTATTTTTGTGCTGTGTATTAAAATTTTGGCGCTGTTTATTAAAATTTTTCTAGAGCCACAATAGGTATAACTAGATATCCTTATAGGCTAAAATCAATCCATTTAAACAGAAATGAATTGAGACAAAAATCAAAATTTCGAAACATGAACAAAACTCTTTTGTCACACATCAAGCTTGTGTCATGCTGTGCCAATTCTCCTCTTCCATTTGTGCTTTTTCGTTCTTTGAGACAACTCTCCAACATTCTCAGATTCAATTGTGTTCCTCTTTCTGATGGATTCAGTTCCATCTGATTGAGATTCTGTTCCTCCAAATAATTGATGATTCGATGTCAAATTATCAGCTGGTAAAAAGATAATGGGAAAAATAGATGCCAAATATTAAAAAAAAAAGCTTTTAAAAATGGTCTTGAGCATCTGGGTAGAAGTGAAACTTACTTTAAACTTAAATCCCTACCTTTGCAAATCTGCTACAGTTTCCTTAGCTGCAGCATTCTGTGCTTCCTTCTTGCGGCTGAAACCAGGAGGGGATTCATATTTTTTTCCATTGATTGTTACACTGCACTTAAATTGTGGAAGATGGTCAGAGCTATCATTCACAATGTGGTAGACAGAAAATGACAAAGATTTCTTCTGTGTATATTCTTGTAATCCGTTCTTAAAAATTTGAGTAGGAGGCACCCTATCAAGAAATGAAATGACAAGACAAAACAAACCAAATAAGTGAAAGTTTGCCTGCTCTGACAAGAGGCCCCCTGCACTAAAAAACCTAACTATTGTTTCCCAAATTATCGCCTAATTTGTCTTCACTGCTGAACTTATATAGTTCCCTCCATGACCACCCTGGATATTAACGTTTTACTGGTTTTGACAATGTGTAACAAATCTAAAAACACTCCAGTTAAGGCCTTAGTGGGGAGAGTATCAGATCTTTACCCACACAAAACGATTCACATAAAACGCACAAAAAATTGAGAAAACGCATACATTTGGGCGTTGTTAAGGAAGCAAAGCATTATGATATGAATTAGTGGGGCAGAGCAATGACTCTCTAAATAACCATTACAACATCTTTTATACATCATAATTAAATAGTAAATTACTCCATTGCCCTCATATGTATGCATGCAATGCAAAGTTAATTAGAGTTCAGTTTATATTTGGAAAATTCTAATTTAGTGTATGTTTGCCTGTTTTTATATTTAGTAAATTAAGTGTTTATGGTTGGATCATTGTGAGATATATATGAAAATAAAAGGACCAAAAAACAGAAACTCAATAATTATGTATGGAAAAAATTTTATGAATAGAAATTTGTTTTGTGTACATTTGTTCCATCCTCTCAGCCTTTCCATCGATTATCATGCTAGCACTTTGTAACAATGCTTCTAGATGACTCTGTGAGATCCACAATGTTTCGATGTGGTAGCATCTGAGATCTCAACTCTGTAAAATTTTGAAGTTGTGTCTTCTTTGAATTTTGTTAGCATGGTGTTGGCATAGTGTTGTATAAGAAGGAAGAAAAATGCTTATTTGAAATTTTGATAGTAGAGGTTTCAATATATTTAAAATATTAAAAGGTATTTTTTTAATGAATAATATTAATTTATATAATGATAGGAGTAAAATTAAAATTATTTAACAATTTTTATATTATCATTCACAACAGTTCATTATAAACATATTTTATTGTTAATTTTATTTATAAATAATAAAATAATAATTATTTTGAAATTAAATATTTTTTTAATTATTATTTCAGAAAATTAAAAAATATTTGTTGTACTTTAAGAAGTAAGAGATTAGTCTGAATTTTTTACTATTTTGTTTTTATGTTTAAAAAACATGAAGAGTTTTCATAGATCAAATGTGAGTATATGATAGATAATATAAGAGAAATTGTTTTTCATTTTCAACTCTTTGAGTGTGGCAAATGTATCAAATGCTTCCATCTCACATTATTTTGGGAACTGATCAATAGTATTGAACTAATATTATTTTTAATATTATCAATATACTGCAAAATGATTTCTTACTTTATACCTAATCATCTAGCCAAAAACTAACATCAAGGATGCTACTTTATCTTAAAGTTTAGAAACCTTGGTAATCTTACTAGTCCCTAATATGCAAATTGTGATATTTTTGTAGAAATATTTAGATTTCCAATGATTTTATATTAGTTGAGATAATATTTTTGGCCATTTTTAAGGTAAAATAATGGTTTACTATAAAATTTTGGCAAATAATTTTAGAAAAAAAATGAAATTGGCTAATCTCTTTTTGGAAAAAGCATGGAAAATTAGCCCACCTACTAATATTAGCCCCTAAAATTTTGCCTGATGTCATCTCCTCTTGAGCCAAAGGTGGGGGCTTTGGCTATAGTTAAAAGCAATTTTTGTGAACCTCTTGGCTTCGATGTGGTTCAAATTCCTTCTTATACATAAAATGCCTAGTCATAACCAAGTTTTCAATGGGCTAAAGGCTTTCTTCAATAGGAAGATGTGAGAGGGAGTAGTTTGAGAGGGAGGGAAACTCGTTCTACCTCTAGAAAATCTCTTTGGAGACTCCCAGCTACTCGTACTCTTGCCTGCAACATGCACTGACTAACTGGGTTGCATAGCACTACCACTAGGGAATTTGTTCTTGCCTCTTTTGTTGGAAATATTTGCCTCCCTTCTTGACTGGAATGTTGGAAACCTGCTCTGTCTTGAAACCCTTTCTTGGAGTCTCTCTCTAGCTGGAATAGATTAAAAAGGGATGCTCTGGTCATCTATAAAAGATAAATTAAAGAAGCATGACATATTAGTAATGCAAATTAGATATGCGTACCAATTATGTTCATATAACACAACAAATAGATGATTCAATACAAATGTCACATAGAAGTCATATTTATCTCATGGGCCTTCAACTTAAATTATATATCTAGCATTACATTAAGCTATAGGAGATAAATCACAGAAGCATTTGAATGTAAATTAAACATGTGTAATGATTATGTCCTTTAGTTCAATAAATAGATAATAATTTGCAAATTCCATATCTAAGCTATATTTCATCTAAGTAGCTTTCAATTTAAACTTATATCTAATGTTAAATTATATAAAAGAATAACAGTAATTCAAACTTCAAAATAATATTTAGAGTTGGTATAAAATGTGACATAATTTTCCTGCGTGGAAAAACATAGTTACTGAGAGTTCAAAACTCATGCATTTGAATAGAAAGTGGGTATATGAATGAGCAAGTAGATTTTTTCTAGAAATGAGGAAGTGAAGGTTGATAGAGAGCCACAAAAAATTGCAAATTCATACCTTAACAAAATTGTTAGATCCTTTTAAAGAAAACATATTTAATCAACTTTCATTGAAATATATGATAAACTCAACCCAATTTTATGAAAAATAGTATACCATTTTTTACATAATTTCACATAATACAAATTTAGATAAATATTACTTAAGTATTGTTATAAATATTTAACTACCCATCGAGAGATGGCCAAGTGATTGAGACACATCATCACAATAAAAAACCAAGTACAAATTGTAGTAATCCTAGAATCATGCTTTACATAAGGTAAAATTGGGGAACTCATGACTTGTACTATAGATAAAAAAACATTTACCCTTACCAAAAAATATATGATAAAAATTGACAAACTACATAAGTTTAAGCTTAAGGGTATATAATCCTTCTTGCCTGCCATATAGATAATGAAAATGATTGTTCCAAGTCTCATGTTGCTTCTCATGTTATTTTATAAACCTTGATTGGAAAGAAAAATAGGAGGGCAGAAATGTAAGAAATATAAAACATCATGAAACACAACGTAAGAAATAGAGAACATAATGAAACACACACATACATATCTCTAGACAATCAAAACAATTATTTTCCTAGGAAATCCTTATATGGGAGACAAGCAACCCTAAAAATTAATGATGCTCTAGACTCCTTTTTCCTTAGGAAATCCTTATTGGAGAAAAACAACACTAAAATGTAAACATGCTCTACTCTCTCTTTTCTGGTATGGAAAATATGTGAGTACAAAGAAAGAGGTAATCTCTCTAGAGTTAGCTAAGACTTTTAGCGTGTAAGGTTTCTATAAAAACTTAACTTCATACATTTTTCTCTCTAAATTCACACTCCTAGTTGTATTTTCAACTATGGAACAAAATACAATAACACAAAATGGAACTCTTATTCCTCCTAGTGGCCAAGTATTTAACATAGCGTGATAGCCAACTAGGTGTAAGATTTGACTTCATCAACCATTAACGAGGTTTGTGATTTTAGACCTTTTAGAGTCTTGTTAAAATTCCACATGTAGCTAGCTTTCCATGCATGAGTAATGGGGCTAAAATGTCATTCTCTCGTACCATGGTGGTCAACATGATAGGTCAACTTACTAAAGGCATAAATTTTGAATGAACTTTGTTTGATGTTTTTCTTGCACCATTGGATATGTCTTAAAGTGTAGAATAATGGTCAAGATTTCAGCACAAGGGATAATCGTTTGACCCCCAGAAATGTCATTTAATGCCTCAAAATGACTCCAAAAGGTTTTAGACCCCAATTCTCCGCCCACCATTAAAATGACCCTACAAGTTGATTCTTTCAGTTTTTTCACTCTATAAGCATCAAAATATATGACAAATAATATAATTATCCAATCTAGATCATTATTTAATAATTTGTTAAAATTATGAGTAAGATATACATCATGGAATTTAAATAAATAGTGTTAATTCTTTGAACACCCTTGTACATGTTCCTTGTTGATACTTTGAAAGTAATACGTTTTGAAAAATAATTTTTTTATGGATTCTATTTTCCACATTCTCTCAACCATATCAAAAACCTTCTTATAATATTTTAAACCTAAGGTCTTTCCCATACCAAAGTATGTTCTTTTAAAACATGTTTTCTTGGTGATATGGGTGATTTAGAAATGATTGGGAGAGCGAAATTCCTCATTTAATATGTACAATATGCTTGGTTCATGCCCCTAAGCCAAGAATTTTAAATTCAACTGAATTTTAATATAACCAACTAAATCTTGCAAAAAAAGAATAAAACAATTTATGTTAGGGTTGTGGATTCAGGCATTGAAACAACACACCATGATATTTCAAATTTAAAAATAATGGTTTGAGTCCTAGGTAGCTCAGAATCCTATTTGTTTTCAAAATAAGGATGCACTCCCATTTTATTCTCATGATTAGGTTGTAATCATGAGGCTTTCGCTCAAGAATGGACCTTCCCAAAATCTTGTGACGTCTTGTCACAAACAAAACCATCAAACTGAAAACACATCATGCAAGAAACATAGCTCGCTGACATATCATTTTTCTCCTTCAAAGAAAAAAAAATTCACATCATGTGAATATCTCCATGTATTCTTACATATTGGTGTACAAAACCATCAACCAAACACAAGTCGACAAAACATGCCTCTTCAAACAACTAACTCTCAAGTCAAATAATAGAGCTCATGTACAAATTTCCATATTTGTTGCATTTAAGTGTGTCAACATAACTCTACTTTCAACATCTTGCTTCATGAAACATGCACCATACTTTGAATTTGCAAAGAAATTCATGAAACATCAAAATACATGCTAGGCATTAATTGGATAAGAAATCTAACCATCTATTAGCAAATCATTTCAATGGCGCCTCTTTTAGCTGCACTTCATCATGTGAATCATGTTGACCCTCATCGATTATGGAATCCTCTTTTCCATTCTTGTCGTTATCTCTTTCCACCTTCTTCAAATGTTGTGGATGACTTGTTGGATACAAAGTCCAACACTTGTCCACAAGGTGACCTTTCTTATGGCAATGAGTAATAAACAATTGCATATTATTTTCAACATCATTTTCCTTGTCCAATGGGCCTTTGACTTTTTGCCTCATTTATTTAGAAAGTTTCAATGTGTATGGATATCTTCTTCCAACATCTATAAACATTATGATTATTCAAACCAAAAAAGGAACATGTGCAAGTTCTTTTATATATCTTATGTGAATATTTACCATGTTTATCATAATCAAAAGAAATTTGATTAAAGGCAAATTTATACCTTGAACATTCACCATTGTCGCCTTCTTGAGGAGGTGAATTTTATGAGGTAGTGGCTCTCCTCTGAATACTAGCAATGAATTCAATGACTAGATAGAGCTTTCAACATCCTCTTCTTTTACATTCTCATTAGCTGCATGTTTATTAACATCTTCTTGCAAAGTGGGTGTCAAAATTTTCCATTCATCATGAACACAAACTTCACAAGCTTTAGGTAATGAACACGAAATAAAATTCCTTCTTGGAACAGCTTCATGTGCCTCCTTGGCTTTGGAGCATTCTCCATCATGTTTTCCATAACCAAGACCCAAATAATTATGCCCTTCCTCAACAACATTTGGCTCAACTATGCCTTGTACTCAACTATGCCTTGTACATGTTTGCCTTTAACCCTTTACTTTCATAGCACATTTTCATCAAAAATTTGGACCTTATTCCTCTAGTGTGTCTCTCAAAATCACATACACATTCATTTTGAGAGGAAATTGAAGACATAAACCAATAGCTAATTCTTCTAACTAACCTTGACTAAAATGAGCTAAATTGTACTTTGATACCAACTTGACTATGGACAAACTATTTTTATTGGGCTATCTCCCTCATTAGTTAAATAAAAATGTGTTTAGGATCGTCTAAAGTTAGCCAATTGGGAAGGGGTTTGTGTCAAGCTTTAAGTGTATTTTGTGAGAAATTTATGAGTTAATTAGCTTTTAAAAACTCATGTGTACAACAAATAAAATGCAAAATTTTTATTTAGGAAATTTTTTTCCCTCAATCCAGATTCCGATCATTGGACTTGTAAGAGGAAGAAAGAGGGAATTCACTTTTCAAATTCTAGACCTTGTCTAAACCAAAATAAACTAGAGGTTTGGTTTTCAAATACATTCACTTATTTGGAAAATTTCTAGCTACCAAAATTCCATATGCCAATCTACCTCCCAAGAAATTCATTTAGTACACCACTGGTTAGTTTTTTGTCTTCCTATATTCTTTATCAACCTCTTCTAGTGATTCTTGAAAGGTGGATACTTAAATCCTTCCTAAAAATTTGAGCTCTAACATGAGAAGACATACAAGGTCATTTTAAGTCATTCTTCTATCCAATTATAAAAGCCAAGTGAATATTTCTACATTTTGATTTCTGTCCCATAAACTGTACAATATATGTGGAGTTGCCTCGCCCTAAGCGAGATGTTTAACAAACATAATAATAGAGAAACAATTAGTGACGTCACCAAAAGATGTAGCCTCTTCAAGGTATCATATCCTCTCATCAAGGTCAAGAATCTATTCACCAAAAATGTCCTATCGAAATGATGGCTTAAGAAACAAAACTAGTTAAAAACCATCAGCGAGAACAACAAAATCTAAAACCTTTTCAAGGTCTTCAATCTGCTCATAAAGTTAAATTACATGTCTTGATCAAGTCCAACAACAAAGAAACATTCAGTGACAACACCAAAATCTACAACTTCTTCAACATCTTCTAAACCATCTTCAAAGTCAATATTGTGTGCATCAAATTCCTCAGCAAGGTCATCAATGGAGTCATCAAAACTACTATTTCAAACTTCAATGCCAAAAATAAGTCAAAAGAATTCAATTTCTCCTCCAAAACCTTCTTCTCTAAGAAAAGCTAGCATGATGTCATCGAGAATTCAGTAATTCCACGAGGAAATTCTATCAAAGTTAAAACAAATCCTTTTCATCCATATTTAATGCCTACTTTTTCAGGTGGAACATCTCCAAATTTAAGGACCACAATGACATAAAATATGTAACTTTACGTAATAGGTGTAGACCTAGAACCCCCAACTTTGCGTGACATGTACAGTTGAAGATCTTATATGGTAAGGAGTGTGAGAAGAGAGTCATGGTCACTGAGTTGAGCAAGAGAAATAGTTTGGTATGACAACCTTACTTGTGATAGGTCTAGCTAGTAGACTACCAAATTACATGGTAATGGCATTCAAAATGTGAAAATTCCCATTTCACTTGGAAATAAGATGGTAGAGAAAGGTATAGATGAAAGGAGATATCCATCTATGGTAAAGAAATCAAATAGTTCTATCAATTCCACCTTGCAACTCTAAGAGACATTGAATTAAATTTCATCTCAATATAGGGCTTTGAGAGGACACTCTCAAAGCCAACCTTCGTTATGGCTTTGAAACACATGGTAAGTATCAATACTTAGCAAACTTATTTGCATAATTTTTTCTAGCATGGACCTTAATGTCACAGCCTTCTTTTGCCTAAAATGAATGCAAATTTCCTTGCAATTTGGCTTGTGACATTCATAATTCATGCTCATGGAACATGATTGTGTTGCAATTGTGATAACATCTGTTGTATGCAGAAGCTAATAAAAAATGATCGAAAATGACATTTTTGCTCTGTTTTTTTGAAGATCTAAGGAAAATTACACCAAGTAGCTTCCAACCTCATATGACCATCATGTCAAACTATCTTAGGATATTGTCCAAGTAAGAGCCACTTAAGCAAGCAATATAGTATACATGACTCCAATTTCAATTAGCAGCAATGAAAGTTCTAAGTATGGTGCAAACATTGCTCCAGATCCTCAATGGGGCATGTTTGATGACAATAATTTGGGGAGTGAGAGAGGGAGGTGGTAGGAGAAAAAATTCAAGGAATCCACGGGAAATTGAAAAATATATAACTAATAAGGTGGAAGACATTTGTAACCTAAGAGAGAAACCTGTTAGGAAATGGGTGAAGTTGGTATTACACACCCAATTGGATAACCTTGAGGAGAAAACATTTCTCCCACTTTATTTGTTGGCATAACCTAGTAAGTGTTATTCACTAGCATGTATTCTGTAAAGGCCTTGACCTAGTTCTCATTCAACTCCATCCACCAGGTTGTAGAGGATTCCAAGCCTAATTTCATGAAAATTAAGTTGGGGATGATCACATTGACCTGCTTGATGACGTGTCTATGAAGATTAACTACCTTGAACTATTTTTTTTGCGTAGGGAAAGAGACACATTCCCATGTCTGAGCATGAAAACGTTATTTGATATTGTTAATGCCTCTAGTGTTTACTTTTACAAGTTCTATAGATAGAGTCTGTAAAGGGCCAGGTAGCCTCTGGATCTCATCTTTTATTAAAGGTGACATATCTAGTAAATGCCCCTATAGTCAATCTCTGGAATGGATCTAAATAGAAGTTCTTCATTTTAATATCCATAAAACACAACAACTTTAAGGTAAACTATGTACATGTGTCATTTTTCCCACAAACTAAAGTGTATAAGTGGTAAATTTTATACCAAGTGTGCTCCCACCATGTAAAGCGCAATTTGGTGAACTTATCATTTTTATAATTTCTTTTTCGATTAAATTTAATTTCACACATGATCAATTATTGCTTTGAAAGTTGTGTTCTACATAATTTGTGTACACTAAATTACAAAGTGATTTTTTGAAATCTATTTTGTGTAAATGTCGACCAATAGATATATATCATGGAGGATGAACGACAAAGATCAGCCGAATCCCATATGAAGGTTCAGGGATCGGGGGATGTTCACGGTATTTAAATATAATCTTAAATCTCCATACATGTGTGTACATATGGACTTGATTTTTTATTAACTTTGTGAGTTAAATTAGTTGTTAATAAGTTTCATATTTTAATTTTTAGGAGGAAAGAGGAGAAGGGTTTCTACTCCATCCATGGAGCGTGGCCAAGGTTCAACCGATCGAGGTATGAGTGGTAGCAGGTTGCAGGAAGGGGGTGATATTTATTCCCCCGAAGGCCAATCAACGACTGCTGGTTCTCAACAGGGTCATTGTGGGTCTGGTTCTCAGCAGTGTCATTCTGGGTCTGGTTCTCAGCAGGGTCATGTTGGGGAAGATGTTAACCAACAACATCAAGGTTGCCATCAATTTCAATATTTTTTCATTAAATTTGTACAACTTTTTTTACACGTGTTTTTTCTAATATACGAAATTTTATATATATTGATGCAGAGGCTGAAAATGTTCGAGCTAGTGGTCAAATAGACGCAGGGCAACCCGCTACATTCAAGAAGAAGGCTGTCAACCCAGCACAACTTATCTGGCCGAGATTACTGATATACCATGGGAAACCAACATGGCGGAATGCACCTTACAAAGGTGTGAAAGCCTTCATGCAAAATTGCAAAGATATCTCGTGGCTTTGTCTCTACCTGTTGAGAGTCGACAAAGCCTTGAAATAGTTACACATTCATTGGGTGAAATGAAATGTGTACAAAAATCTTGGGCCAATGAATGATTCATTTGTAGAATTGATGAGAAAGAGAAAAGAAACAGTGATGGGTCCCGATAAATGGGAGGACGTAAAACAAAAAGTTACAAGAGAAGTGGCCAAGTCAATGTTTAATTATAAAGAAGGGCCAAAAAGAAAAATGTTGAAGGTGCAGTATTTCAAGCACCCAGACAAAGCTCGTTATTTGTATGATCGGCATCTTGCGGCGTTTGGAAGGCTTCCATGGAACGATGAGGTTCCTGTTTATTTTGCACAAATGTTTTATGCAAAATTGTTTTTGGGTATGAAACCCAACTACAAGACCTTCCTTCAGAATTTTTTGGCCCGGGGAAAGGTCGATTATATGACTGTAAGGGCGCTAAGCGAGATGTGGAGTTGCCTCGCCCTGAGCCGTCATTGGTGAGTCGACCGTTTCGAGTCGAAACTCTGTGATCAAAGATGGATGTGACTTCTCAAATAAGTCGAGAAGCAAGGGATGTTATGATCGACAATGTTCATAGCGGATTGAGTGGAGTCGATCTTTGTTTAAATCGACAAAGAGCACGTGAAAATGCACGTGCCAATTTTTTTTATTGTACAGATGAGGAGATTTACATCATGAATGTTGAAGATCTTCGAACATATGCAATAAATTGTCGCAATGGTTTGCAAGACCTAATTTTTCATGAGGAAGAGGGCACCGGAATGGTATGTGTTAGTGACCTTAGGGTTTGAAATTATTTTTACATATACATGTGTACAATTTGTAATAAATACATGTGTATGTACATGTATACATTTATTTGTATGTGTACATTAATCTAACAAAAATGTATGATTATATGTTAAAACACCATTTGCAGTTCTCAGGCATGATGCGTGACGAAAATGTTAATATCATGTTCGGGACCTCTGGTTCAAACGATGCAGATGGGTCTGACCATCATGATATGTTCGCAAATGTTAGTGTTTTTTAAGTAACTCTAAAATAAATAATTGTTGCCACACATGTACATGTATGTATATATATAATTTGATAAAATGTTTTAACAGGTACCGATTCCGTCTGATGTTTTTGGGATGGCGGTACCTTCTTCTTCCTTGGGAGATGTACCTTCTACTTCCTTGGGAGATGTACCTTCTACTTCCTTGGGAGATGAGCCACAAGTATGGACAATTTTTCACAAGTTTAAAATTTATGTTTAAAAGTTATATATATATATATATATTCTACCTCAAAAAGTTCCATTAAAAATTGAGATATATATATATATATAGAGAGAGAGAGAGAGAGAGAGAGATCTATATTTTGAGTTATTTAAATTTTTTTGAATTTAGGTTCCTATAGAAGATTTCTTTAATCTGGGGACTCTAGCGACGGAGATAGGAACATCCACAGCATTTGAACAAGTTTTCTTTAGTTCCTTTTTTTAATATTATTGAAAATAAGTTTATATATGTACATGTGCATTTTCATTTGAAAGTTTTTAATATATATATATATATATATATATATATATATAGATATATATATATATATATATATATAACTGTACACATATATTGTACAGTTTACCGCTGCAGATGTTCCTATGGGAGAACTTGTTCATCAAATGGAGAGGGAACCTTATGAGGTATTGCATGATTTTTTTGTTATATTTTGTTTTTTACATGAAGTTCTAGATATATATATTCTCATTCATTTTTAAAACATCAAATTTTAATGTTCAAGTACATGTGCATTGTGTATGTAGGTTTCCCATTCACAGGATAGGGCGCGGAATGAGACCCTAGTAGGGAAGACGCTAGATTCGTCTCCATTTGATGGACATGATTTACGGTAGATTTGATTTCAAAATTTAGATGGTTTTAAAATTTGTTAAACTTGATACAGTTTGATACTTGTGAGATTTACAATTTTTGGACATATTTTATTACATTGTTATTATATAATTTGTTTTATTTAATTTTTGGATGGTTTTAGTACTTTTGGCATGTGAATGTGAAGTAATGTTGTCATATGAACTACATTTGGCATGTTATGTAATGACATGTGTTATAATTTGTTTTGTTTTTAAAATTTAAGTTTTGGATGCTTGGAGTACATTTGGCATGTGAAGTAACGTTGTGATCTATATTTTTTTGTTAAATTAAAAGTTAAAAGTTTTGGATGGTTTCAATCTACATTTGGCATGTGATATTTAATGTTAAATGTTTTTGTTGGATAGTTGAATTATAATTGGCATGGCATGTGAAGTTTTTAAAACTCAAGTTTTGGATGGTTTCAATCTGCTTTTTGCATGTGATATTTAATGAACTTTAAATGTTTAATGTTTTAATGTTGCACAATATATAATCAGAAGGTTTTTAAAACTTAAAGTTTTGGATGGTTTGAATCTACAACTTAAAGTTTTGGATGGTTTCAATCTACATTTGCACATGCGGTATATAATGTTAAATGTTTCTATTGGATATAGTTGAACTATAATTGGCATGGCATGTGAAGTAACGATCTATATATAATTTAAAGTTTTTTGAACTCAATTTTTGAACGGTTTCAATCTACATTTCGCATGTGATGTTTAAAGTGTTAATTTTGCACGATATATTATCAAAAGTTTTTAAAATTTTAAAGCTTTAGATGGTTTCAATCTACATTTGGCACATGTGGATGGTTGAAGTACATTTGGAATCTTAAGATTGCTTTTGATCTCTCCATGTAGTTTTGTTTGAATGAAAAAATTTCCAATACGAAGAACATAGCTTTTCAATGCAACTAACCATGTATTAGTTGAGCTCTAATTGAGAAAAGAGTTTAAAGAAGTAGATATATGTACAAATTATCCCTTTACTTTTGATTGGAAATATAAGTCTAGTACACATATATGTTTGTTGAATTTGGGTCAATGTCTTTAATGCACCTCAAAATAGGTAGCCTTGTCGATTTATTTACATTGTTGAAACTTTTTATCAAAAAATCCAACTAGTTTTTCATCAATGCACATAGAAAAACTACTTGGAACAATTAATTGTGCATTCTAGAACATATCTATCCAAGACAAGTAACATTTTTTTCAAATAAGTAGCCTTGTCGATTTATTTACATTGTTGAAACTTTTTACCAAAAAATCCAACTAGTTTTTCATCAATGCACATAGAAAAACTACTTGGAACAATTATTTGTGCATTCTAGAACATATCTATCCAAGACAAGTAACATTTTTCATCAATGCACCTTGAACATATCCGACCATTGGACAAGAAGATTTTGTACTAGATTTTCAATCAGGATTAGAGATGTGGGTCAAATGCCACCAAAAGTCGGAGAAGTGCTCCGAGTCTCTTGTCTGAAAGGAATTTTCGTACAAAACTATACTACAGATGACGCCTATACATTGTGTCTCGCTGATCATATCGGCATCATGCCTAAATTTTGATAATCAGTCCTCTTGAGCCATCCGCAACCCCTCTGTTTGGCCTAATCATCCGTTTTTCTACCTATTGTTACTCTCTCATTAATCCCAAAATGCACTAAGGTGACTGAAAAATTCGCATTTGAAAACATATTTAGAACCTAGCCCCTTTCAATTATAGCCCCTTTGTTCCGTTCCCCATGTGACTTCAGACCGAAACCAAACGCCAAACCTGAAGGCGCTTACCGCATAAATCCATCGGGCGTATTCTCAAACGTCCGATCAAACCAAAGATCAACGGTCCGCAGCCTATCTATGCCCTGTGGTCCCCGCGCCTGCACCCATTGCAAAAACTAGCCTGTTTTTTCCGCACCACTTATCCAGGGCAGGCGGTATTCCCCATTGGGCCAGCGATTCCATACGTTGCGTGACAAGTGTCCCAGAGTACGGCCTCAATACCGCCCTCTCTCGCGCATTAACGCTCGATCCAGGATGCGCAGCGAAATTTATGTTAGTTGTCAGATCTATAAGCCTTCATCCAACGACGGTTGTTTTCTGCAACTGCACGAGTTTTAACTTAAGTATACGGTGCTTCGGGCCCGCAGTCCATCGTCCTCCGGTGAAGTTTTAACCGTTGATTTCATTTTTGGATCGTATGGCCCAGGATTATTTACACATCCCGCTGATTGACCAAGTCCGCCTCCACGTCGTCCCTTCCGCTTAGCCTTTTGTACGCCCACGTGTCATTTGCATTTTCCTCCCCGATTCATATATTCCTTTATTTGTCATATTTCAGTGTTTATATTATGTACCTCCGCCTCATTCATTCATCATCGTTCCACTGTGTTTTTCATTTCCACCCTTCATTCCTCCGCTATTTATCCGCGTTTGCTGCCACCCTGCATCTTCTCATCATTTCTCCCAGTCTACATCACCATTCAGTGGTCACTGCCACATCCGCCACCCTTGTGCCTGGTTTTCTTTAATATGATTGTGGGTTTTGTAGGTTTGCGGGAATGGAAAATTGCCAGTTAATTATCGCTTCCATTACAGAAATCGAAGATGCACCGAGGGATCAGATTGCGAAGGCAGAATTTATGAAGAAAAGCCCTGGGTAGTTGCTATGACATGGCTTTCATTAATGAAGCAAGATGTGAATCTGTCAATCCCCTCAGAGTAATTCAAAAGGCAGATTTTAGTAGATGAAAACATTTATGTCGCGGCAAAGAGTATCAGTTGAAAATCAAGGGATTCAACATTCGACATTGAGGATTTTAAATCCTAATTCATGGTTCAGAAGGCAGAAAGTACAAAAGCACAAAAAGCAATGCTCTCAAGGTTTTATTTCAGCCCGATTTTCTTCAAGAAAGGACAGAATGTTCAGGTGGATGTATCTCTATACTGGGTTCCTGAAGAGATTTTCTACTCAGTGCATTTATTTCTGCAAGCAGATTGTCAAGTACATTCAACATTTCATAGCTATCAAATAGTATGGGCGCGAATGTTTCCGCCGTTTTGTTTTAATGAAACAATTAATTGTTTTCACCAACTTCTTTTGTTAGTTTCTTTTCTTCTTCTCCTATAAAAAGGGGGAAGAAAGACGTTGTAAGGGTTCCAGATTCTTATCAGAGAATTGTGCAGTGAAAGGAATATTTTGTATACATCTTGTAAAATCTCTTGTATGAAGGCTCATAGCCCGTAGGGTTTCAGTGAGGAGGAGTTCTATCTGTATTAGAGGATTCTGGTCTTTGGTATCCCACAGTATGTAACTTTCTTTTATGTGTTTAATACAACATTTTATTTTATCCATCTTCTTGTATCATGTAATGGAATGCGAGTGGCTCACTGATTTTAGGTAAGGATTTATCCTAGTTGATACCCATACTTAGATCAATCAAGCGCTTTAAATATGGCTCAGGCATGATATACTGTTTCATGTTCATTTCATCCATCTTTCTGCTATATTAGTTGCTTTGGGAGGGTGCTTTTAAAACGCCATTGTCATGTATGGATTCTTAGATTGATAAGCCCATATATGGTTCTGTTGTGTATCTGGGTATCAGACCAAAGATAACTAATATCTTCTTATATTTCTTTCACCGCATACACCTTCTGATATTTGATTTCTGCGGCATATTACTTGAATCGGCCCTCTTTACAGTAAATTGTCTCTTAACTGTCTGATGCTTTTGTGTTGTAGCTTGGCATTTTGTCTCTGCAACATTACTTTCCCTATGGCAGTTTCTGTAAGTTCTGGTCCCATTTAGATCAATTCCCTTGTTTACAAGAGATAGCAGGAGAGCCTTTTGGATTGACACCCAAGTTTATTATATGCTCCTTGCTATGATAAGATGTCCTAGGCATTGGTCTATGGCAACTCTAGGCTGTCTCTAGGAGCGACAACATCTGTCGACAACATCTTTCTGGCACCGTTGCCGGGGACGAATTTAAGAAAATCAGTTTCCCTGGGCCTCGACAAATCATATTCACTCTCTAACCAGGTGAGCACAGAGAGTTGAAGAGTTGCATATCTCTCACCTTGGCAACTCCACTGTTGTTTATTTGATAAATCTATTTTTAGTCCTGGCTCCCCGTAAGCCACACCTGAGGTCAGATACATCACAGTCAAAGACACCTTCAGTGTCTGACCCTGAGAAGATTATACATAAAAGAAGTTGGAAAGAAAAGAAATCAGTTCGTGCTGAAATCCTTGAGTTTTCCGTAGAAGATTATCCATCTTCTTCTTCTCAAGAGGTTCTAGTAGAAAATCTCGACTCCACTGTGGGAGACACAGAATATTATTCAGATAGCCCACCCAGGGGAGGTGCTAGAATTAAAGCTAATCTTCACCCTACTCCTGAGGTCGAAGAGGTTAAAGAAGTCACCGAAGTAGCTGTTGTTAACCATGAACTGTTCCCATCTACGCCTCAAGCTGCTGTGCAATATACTCCTATTGTTATTCATACTCCACTTCCACCTCCTCCTCTTCCTCCATTTGTACACCAGATTGCTGCACAACCCCCACCTCCTCCAATGGCTAATGTTCCAGCCTTTTTGTTGAACAAATATGCTCCCCTGGCATTACCTCAAGTGTTGAATGATATGCCACAGGATTATTTGAAGATCTTGCCTAGATTCACTGGGGAGAATGAAATTGATGCTCAGAAACATCTTGAGACCTTTTTCTCTTTTGCAGAGAACTTTAATCTAGAACATTTGGATGTAGTCTTAAGACTATTTGTGCAATCCCTGGATGGTGAAGCCAGAAAATGGTTCAAAACATTAGGAAACCGTTCCGTAACCACTTGGGACGATATGGAAAATAATTTTCTCAGGAAATGGGGAGAGAAGAAAGATCATGTACAGTGTCTTACTGAGTTCAATACACTCAAGAAGAAACATAATGAAGGGGTGTTAGAGTTTATCAAGAGATTTAATAAGTTATATCTAAACCTCCCTGCAGATATGAAGCCTCATCAGAATGCTGCCAAAGTTGTTTTCATAGCAACCTTTGACTCAGATTTTGGTTTCTCTCTCAGGGAAAGAAAGCCTGCCACCCTAGATGATGCTCAGTCAGATGCTCTTGAGTTGGAAGAAAATTTTACTTCCACTAGAAAATCAAGAGGGAAAGCTGAACAAGATACCAGAAGAAGAGGTAAAGAGCAAGTATCTACATCTAATCAGGATAATGCTTCAGATAGAATTGAAGAAATGAGAAAAATGATTAATAATCTTTCTAATAAATTGGTCAAGCTTGAATTGGAAACCAAGAATTCAGCCTCCAAGAACTTCCAGAATGCTCCAAACAGGGGTTACAATCCTCAGTATAGAAAGTCACCTCTGCAAATATTGCCAAGGGAAGCAAAGGAGCAACAAGATCAAGTTCCACACCCATTATACCTGGAAGGCCTAGTAGATGATTCTATTGAAGACACTGCCTATGAGCTGGAAGATTAAAATCTGGCTTTTTCGAATAATAATGAACTAGAATGCCCATTGCAAGAAGGAGAAACTAAAGACATAGAAGACTCAGAGGCTGATTATTATTATAAACAATTCGCTGACTTTATGCAAGCACACTTCAATAGAAAATATGATCTCAGATCTTCCAGGAAGAGAACTCGTACTCGAGAACAAGAAGAAGAGCCTCCCCAGGAGGAAGCATCTGCTCAAAAGGAGTCAACAATGCAGAAAGCCACAGACAAAGGTAAGGGTCCTCTAAACAAACCTTTACAATCCAATGATCAAATTCCTTCTTTTTCAAAAGTAGTCACTCCTCCTAATGAGAAGGTTGTACCAAAAGAAGTTAAATCTTCAGCTGAAAATAAAGAGTCAAAAGAAGTTGTAATAGAAAAGTCCCCTCCTGCTTTCAATCTGCAAAAATAACTTGAAAAAGTCAAAATCCCAGTTCCCCTGACTGAAATGTTGAAACAACCTGCATATCAATCTCAAGTCACCTCTTTATTATTCGCTCCTGAAGCACCAATAATCTCGGACAACCTCAACCTCCAAAAAGAAAGACCCATGTTAGTCTTTGGCCCAAATGTCGAGGAGATAGATCCCTCTACTCCTCCATTCTATGTGTCTCTAGTGATTCATGACCTGCTATTACACAACTGTATGCTAGATTCTGGAGCTTCCCATAATCTTATGCCTCTATCAGTCATGGAACAACTAGGACTACAGATCACACGCCCATACAAAGACCTCTATTCATTTGACTCCAAAAGAGTTAAATGTTTAGGGATGATTAAATATTTAGTGGTCAATCTGGCCCAAATTCCAACAAAAAATGTAGTAATGGACATTGTGGTGGCTGACATCCCAGCGCGCTTTGGCATGCTGTTGTCAAGGTCCTGGGGAACAAAAATCGGTGGGTCACTCAAATTAGACTTAACATATGCCACTATTCCAATTTTTGGTGGCCAGGAGAGGAGGTTATACAGAGAAACCAGATTTTTCAAGATGGTGACTAAGGCTGATAGCTCTGAGAACTCACCAATCTATAGTCAAGAAGGAAATTTCTCGTGTTTCATGTTAGAAGCAGATCAAAATTATGCTCATGAACCTTCCTTTTGTCAAATCAAGACTGAGCAACGTTTAGAAGACTATGAAGAAGGAGCATGGACTCTACATTTCGATGGAGAAAATTCAAGAGAAGGAAATGGAGCTGGAGTTTTGTTAATTTCTCCTACAGGAAAATGGGTGCCACTGTCTTTTAAATTGGAATACAAAGCTACTAATAATATAGCTGAATATGAAGCACTGCTATTGGGTTTACAAATAGCCAGGAGCATGGGCATACAATGTTTAAAGGTCCTGGGAGACTCTGAGCTGGTGGTCAGACAGGTCAGGAATCAATGTCAAACCAAGCATCCGCGGTTGAGGGCTTACAGAAATGAAGTGTGGGACATGGTGGAGAATTTTTTCTCAGCATTTAATATCCAATTTATGCCCCGGGAGCAGAATAGAATGGCAGATTCACTTGCTGTGGCTGATAGTACATTCCGTCCTCCCCAGAACCCTCTCTTGAGGTATGAAGTTGAGGTACGTTATAGACCATCAATCCCAGATAATATTAAGCATTGGCAGGTGTTTGAAGATGAGGAACAAATGAAGAGATTCCTGGAAATAGTGGGAGAATTCTCTAATATGGAGATTGATGATTGTGAAGAAGAGGAGGCTGAAGATATTTCAGAAAATAAGTGGGAGGAGAAAATGGCAGGAAGTAAAGTGCTGCAGCTGAAAGGAAATGTTATCCCTAGAGGGCTGGTCCCCCTAGAAAGACTGTTTGACAAGAATGATGTCTCATTTCAACCTAGTAAAGTGATGAAAGAAAATCAAGTGGAAGATCTGAATCTGGGTACTAATGCTGATCCCAAAATTGTAAAGTTATCCAAGAAGGTCCCAGAGGAGTATAAGGAAAAGTACCTGAAATTATTCCAATCGTATAAAGATGTGTTTGCATGGTCCTATCAGGACCTTAAAACTTTTGATATTAGTATAATGCAGCATAAAATTCCTCTGAGGAAAGATGCAAAACCTTATAAGAAAAAGCTTAGACAGATAAACCCTTTGCTGCTTCCCTCTATTGAGAAAGAAATTAAGAAGCTGCTGAAGGCCAAAATAATTGTGCCCTTGAGATACTCTGAATGGGTGGAAAATCTGGTCCCTGTCCGAAATAAGAATGGAGAAATAAGGCTGTGTGTGGATTTCCGGAATTTAAACAGAGCATCTTTAAAAGATAATTATCCACTGCCCAAGATGGACCACATCCTGCAGAAAGTGGTTGGAGCCTCTAGAATGTCAATGATGGATGGTTTCTCTGGTTATAACCAGGTGGTTGTACTTCCAGAAGATCAGAAGAAGACTGCTTTCATCACACCATGGGGCACATTTATGTATGCCAGGATGCCTTTTGGATTGATTAATGCATGGGCCACTTTCCAAAGGGCTATGGACATTGATTTTGTTGGGGGATAAATTTTTGGTAGTATACCTTGATGATATCATGGTGTTTTCAAAAGGTGACGCTGAGCACATTGAGCATTTGCGCAGAACCTTTGAAAAATTTAGAAGGTATGGTCTTTCTCTCAATCCACAAAAGTCTTTATTTGCATTAGAGGAAGGCAAACTTTTGGGGCATATTGTAAGTAAAGAGAGGGTAAGAATAGACCCTAAAAGAGTGGAAGTTATAAATGGTATTTCTCTCCCCAGGAATAAGAAAGAAGTGCAGGTATTTCTAGGCCGGATAAATTTCCTAAGAAGATTTATTCCTAACTATGCTGAGATATTTAGGCATATACCAGATATGCTAAAGAAGAATAATGAGGTGAAATGGTCCCAGGAATCTAGAGAGGCATTCACCAGGATAAAACATGCACTTTCTGAAGCTCCTGTGCTAGCTGGACCAGATTATGCAAAGCCTTTTATGATATTTTCTTTTGCATCACCTCATACAATAGTTGGAGTGTTATTACAGAAAAATGAAGAAGGATATGAGCAGCCTATTGCCTTCTTCAGTTAGGTTCTCCATGATGTAGAATTGAAGTATAATATATTGGAGAAGCAGGCCTATGCCCTGGTGAAATCTCTCAAAGCTTTTCGCATATATATTTTGCAGTCTCACATCACTACATTTGTCCCTACGACAGCTATTAAAGACATTCTTATCCAGGGAGACAGTGAAGGAAAAAGGGGAAGATGGATTGCAAAAATACAAGAGTATGATCTGGATATTCGCCCTACTAAGCTGATCAAAGGATAGGGGTTTGAAAAAATTCTATTTGAATCAAACTATCAAGCTCTGGGCATAAATCTGTCTATGCTTTCAAGTAAAGAGTCTGAGAGTGAAATGGAGCAACAAGGGCTGGAAGTTACTTCTCAGAAAACACATATAAAATACCTCACCAGCCCATGGTACAAAGAAATAGTTGAATATCTTTTGACACTCAGCTGTCCTCCCAGTTGTGATAAAGCAAAATACAGAGCTTTAAGATTGAAATCACAGAAGTACATAGTTGCAAATGGGCAGCTGTATTGGAGAGATCCTTCTGGAATCTTACTCCTATGCCTCACAAAGGAAGAAGTAGAGAGTATAATGATGGAATTTCATGAGGGAATCTGCGGAGGACATTATAGCTGGAGGGCTACAGCTCATAAAATCCTGAAGGCCGGCTTCTACTGGCAAAAATTATTCAGAGATGTTTTTACCTGGGTCAGAGCATGTGATAAGTTTCAGAAATTTGCTGAGAGACTGAAGTTGGCAACTCTGCCCCTGATTCCGGTTCATGTGAATGAGCCATTTCAACAATGGGGAATAGATTTTATAGGTGAGATACATCCACCCTCAAGTGGCCAACATAGGTGGATATTGACTGCCACAGATTATTTTACAAAATGGGTGGAAGCCATACCTGCGAGGAATGATACTGACACTGTCATCATAAAGTTCATGGAGGAAAACATCATATCTAGGTTTGGTTGTCCTGCTAAAATAGTGACTGATAATGCACAGGTCTTCAAATCTACAAAATTTATGAATTTCTGTCAACAGTATAATATTTCACTTAATCACTCCATAGCTTATTATCCATAGGGGGATGGCTTGGCAGAATCCTCAAACAAAACCCTGGTGAGGGCCTTGAAGAAGACTATCAATGAAAATCAGAAGAATTGGGATTCTCAATTGAAATTTGCTCTATGGGCTAATAGAATCACCAGTAAGAGAGCAACTGGGAAATCTCCATATGAGTTGGTATATGGACGAGCAACAGTGTTTCCCGTGCAGCTGGCCTTGCCAGTGGCACGTTTCATGCAAGAAAGTTAGGAGGAACCTGATGATATGGTCAGGAGAATCAATCAACTGGTAGAGTTAGAGGAAACACGAGGGAAAGTAAATCAGAGATTAACAGAATATCAGGAGAAAATGAAACACATATTCGATCAACATGCAAAATACAGGAAATTGCAGATTGGAGATCTAGTGCTCAGATGGGATGTCCGAAGGGATGAAAAAGGAAAACATGGTAAATTCGATCCACTCTGGTTTGGTCCCTTCAAAATTGTGGAGCAGGGAGGTAATAATACGTTCATATTGGAGAATTTGCAGGGTGACTTGCTGGATGCCTCTGTAAACGGTCAATTTTTAAAGCCCTACTTCCAATTCTGATTCAGGCCGAAGGAGCCTGATGTACCATAGTGTATATTAGTTTTATTGTACCTTTGCTTGAATAATATGGGTGATATAATGAAATATCAGGAGAAAAGCAGAAATGCTGGAGGATAGAGTCAGTTGAAAAGATGATCAGGAAGGTCTGCGTAGTTCTCGACATGCCCAAGGATGAACGTGCCGTCCCCAGATGGAGCCGATGTTGATCATATCAGCATCATGCCTAAATTCTGATAATCAGTCCTCTTGAGCCATCCACAACCCCTATGTCTAGTCTAATCATCCGTTATTCTACCTATCGTTACTCTCTCATTAATCCCAAAAATGCACTAAGGTGATTGAAAATTCACATTTGAAAACATATTTAGAACCCAGCCCCTTTCAATTATAGCCCCTTTGTTCTGTTCCCCATGTGACTGTAGACCGAGACCAAATGCCAAACCCAAAGGTGCTTACCGTGTAAAGCCATCGGGCGTATTCTCAAACGTCCGATCAAACCAGAGATCAACGGTCTGCAGCCTGTCCGTGCCCTGTGGTCCCCGCGCCTGCACCCATTGCAAAAACCAACCTGTTTTTTCTGCACCACTTATCCAGGGCAGGCAGTATTCCTCATTGGGCCAGCGATTCCATACGTTGCGTGACAAGTGTCCCAGAGTACGGCCTCAATACCGCCCTCTCCCGCCCATTAACGCTCGATCCAGGACGCGCGGCGAAATTTATGTTAGCCGTCAGATATATAAGCCTTCATCCAACGACGGTTGTTTTCTGCAGCTGCACGAGTTTTAACTTAAGTATACGGTGCTTCGGGCCCGCAGTCCATCACCCTCTGGTGAAGTTTTAACCGTTGATTTCATTTTTGGATCGTATGGCCTAGGATTATTTACGCATCCCGCTGATTGACCAAGTCCGCCTCCACGTCGTCCCTTCCGCTTAGCCTTTTGTATGCCCACATGTCATTTTCGTTTTCCTCCCCCATTCATATATTCCGTTATGTGTCATATTTCAGTGTTTATGTTATGTACCTCTGCCTCGTTCATTCATCGTCGTTCCACTGTATTTTTCATTTCCACCCCACCCATTCCTCCTTCTTCTCCGTTTTCCTTCTGCATCTTATCATCATTTCTCCACGGTCATCACTATTCGGTGGTGGCTGCCACACATCCACCATCCTTATTACTGGTTTTCTTTAATATGATTGTGGGTTTTGCAGGTTTGCGGCGATGGAAAATTGCCAGTTAATTATCGCCTCCATTACAGAAATCGAAGACGCACTGAGGGATCAGATTGCGAAGGCAGAATTTATGAATAAAATCCCTGGGTAGTTGCTGTGACATGGCTTTCATTAATGAAGTAGGATGTGAATTTTTCAATCCCCTCAGAGTAATTCAAAAGGCAGATTTTAGTAGATTAAAACATTTATGTCGCGGGAAAGAGTGTCAGTTGAAAATCAAGGGATTCAGCGTCCGACATTGAGGATTTTAAATCCCAATTCATGGTTCAGAAGGCAGAAAGTACAAAAGCACAAAAAGCAATGCTCTCAAGGTTTTATTTCAGCTGGATTTTCTTCAAGAAAGGACAGAATGTTTAGGTGGATGTATCTCTATACTGGGTTCCTGAAGAGATTTTCTACTCAGTGCATTTATTTCTGCAAGCGGATTGTCAAGTACATTCAACATTTCATAGCTATCAAATAGTATGGGCGCGAATGTTTCCGCCATTTTTTTTTAATAAAAAAATTAATTGTTTTCACCAGCTTCTTTTGTTATTTTCTTTTCTTATTCTCCTATAAAAAGGGGGAAGAAAGACATTGTAAGGGTTCCAGATTCTTATCAGAGAATTGTGCAGTGAAAGGAATTTTTGTATACATCTTGTAAAAGCTCTTGTATGAAGGCTCAGAGCCCGTAGGGTTTCAGTGATGAGGATTTATATCTGTATTAGAGGATTCTGGTCTTTGGTATCCCACAGTATGTAACTTCCTTTTATGTGTTTAATACAACATTTCATTTTATCCATCTTCTTGTATCATGTACTGGAATGCGAGTGGCTCACTGATTTTAGGTAAGGATTTATCCTAGTTGATACCCATACTTGGATCAGTCAAGCGCTTTAAATATGGCTCAGGCATGATATATTGTTTCATGTTCATTTCATCCATCTTTCTGCTATATTAGTTGCTTTGGGAGGGTGCTTTTAAAACGTCATTGTCATGTATGGATTCTTAGATTGATAAGCCCATATATGGTTCTGTTGTGTATCTGGGTATCAGACCAAAGATAACTAATAACTTCTTATATTTATTTCACTGCATACACCTTCTGATATTTGATTTTTGTGGCATATTACTTGAATCGGCCCTCTTTACAGTAAATTGTCTCTTAATTGTCTGATGCTTTCGTGTTGGAACTTTGCATCTTGCCTCTGCAACATTACTTTCCCTGTGGCAGTTTCTCTAAGTTCTAGTCCCATTTAAATCAATTCCCTTGTTTACAAGAGATAGCAAGAGAGCCTTTGGATTGACACCCAAGTTTTATTATATGCTCCTTGCTATGATAAGATGTCCTAGGCACTAGTCTATGGCAACTCTAGGTTGTCTCTAGGAGTGACAACATACGTAAAGCACAATGTCCATACTTTTTACGGAAAAAACTAGTTCCAGTTAATTGCATTCTATAACATATATATTGAGTACGTAAATAATTTTTCATCAATGCACATAGTAAACTAGAACAATTAATTTCATTCTAGAACATATATATATATATATATATATATATATATATATATATCCAATACATATAACATTTTTCATCAATGCACATGTGTAGAAAACTACTTTCAGTTGATACTAGAGCACGTGCTTGTACCCAAACAATTTGTACATGTGCAAACACTTGCACAAATAACATAAGCGACTCAATTTTTAGTTGAGTACTGGAAGTTCTAAAACATATCTAATCCAAAGATAATAAATTGTTGGACAATTCACTTAAATTTTTTTTAATGGAATTCCATCTTCAATAATCCGTTCATGATCGGATTTTGACATTTTCCATCTCTTAATTTTCGATTTTTTCTTTGATTGAACTTCTATCAACTTTATGCGTGCTGCACACACCAAGTGACTATATTGACAACTTATGGAATCGGGTTCATAGTCTTCAAAGTAAACAAAGTCTCCACTTTGACGAGTTTGTTTGAAAAAATAACCTTTCAGTATAATAGACCCTTTGTCATACTGAAATCCGTGATCATTATAGTCTTGTAATAATTTCATTTTTTGTTCAGTGCAACGCATCAAACAATACTTCACATTTTCATCGTTGTCAATAGGTGCAATTACAGCAAAAACATCTCCTGCACAATAAAATAAATTTAACATTTAATTATGCATATTTAAATTTATTTCTAGATCTTTAAATCATTAAAAAGTAATTCAAATGTTACCTTCTCTAACAAGATCAGAAACTCGATCACCATCGGATGATATTGTAGTTTCCTCTGATTGCATTTCTTCAAACATTGCAACAGACATTTTTCCCTTTGTATTTAGCTCTGTATGTTTGCAATTGTTCACATACATTTTGTTTTCACAAATGTCATTGGATTTTGTGTTGTCTATGCAAACATCACAAAAACAAAAATATTTTCTTTTATCCAATGCAAACACATTTCTAGACGACTTTGTTTGAATTGAATGCAATTTTCGAGTCCCTTTTATTGTTTCAACTTCATTTCCAATTGATCTATCTACGTCTTCGATTCCAATATGCCAGAAAAACCTTTATATGGAAAATTAGAAAAAGAATTTGTAAATATGATATCAAAATACAATTAAAAATAATCATTGCATGATAAATGTACAATGTTTAAAATTAGATTTCCAATATAAATTAAATTTAATGTACCTTCGCACTTCTCTTGATGGGTTTCTCTCATGGCTTAGAGCAGCGATGCACCATTGAACAACTTCTTCAGCGTTCACAAGTCGGCTTGCAGAGTGGTTCATTTGATATCTTCGAAGTACTCGTTTTATGCATGCTCCTGCACCGTCATGTTCTCCTTTTCCATGGCCAATCTCAAAGAAATTCCAACAATGTTTAATGGAGGTTTTCTTATGAAGACGACACAACCAAAAAAATGATCGTGCAGATTTGAATTGACCTGCGCATCCGTCTGACCATATCCAATGTTCATTGAATGTTATTCCACGATTTTTCAATGAATCATAAAATTTTCCAAAACAATGTTGTACAAAACATGTATCATGTGTACGATCGTCACTGATATAAAAGTGATATTCTTTAATGATATGTCGATTTTCACTCGTGCTTTCTATATGATCGACATTTTGTTGAGCATGTCTATATAGAATATGGACGAACATGGAGACTTGGTCAGAGTGATAGTATTCACTCTGAATTTATTTTTGTGGAACAAATGTGTAGTTTTCTGCAAAATCAATCACTGACAAAATGGTCCCTGGTGGAAAAACTTCACGAGATTTTTTGAATTACAAGTCTTGCCATCGAGCTCTATGGGAATGCTTGGTGTATTTGTAAATTTCCGCCTCAAACTTTCTCAAAAAGTCTATCAGAAAAATTTCGTCTTCTCGTAATTCGATTCTTTTAACACTATCTGCACCTTGAATCGATGTACCGATATATTCATATCTCTTCCATTTCAATTTCATGTTGGACAATGATTGATCATTTATATCAATACGATATTTGTTTTGAAATTTAGTCAAATTTCCACAATCATCGCATTTTTTACCACCAACACATTTCTTTTTTGTAAAATAGTTCATCGCTTTCTCTTTCACATAGAATTTGAGATATGAATTCACGGATAGTGGAAGGAGGAGGTGAATCCTTCCATAATGTTCTACTAAAATCAAGGAATGTGTCATAATATAACTCAAATTCCACATGATAACGGCAACAACAAGTGTCGCGTACGGTGATAGGTTTTACATACCATGGTTTTTGTTGAACAAAAGCACTGAGTGAAACATGAATTTGACGATTCTCTTCTTTGAACTTTTTGAATAACTCTATCTGAGTGGTTTCCAAGAAATATTTTTCATGTTCTTCGTACTGATTTCGTGTTATTCTTCTTCGCATCACATGCCTTGCAGTTGGTGAAACACGCGAATTGTTCTTCCAATATTCATATATTATTTTTTTAACATTTTCTCCAAGTCTATATTTGTATGGTTGCCTACAAATAGCTCTCCAACAAGCGAGTTCATCATTTACATCTATTTGCAACCGAAATTTCCGATGTTTGTTCAAAGTTTTTCACGAGGTTCCCATTGCTCGTGTTGTAGATGTTACCAAACGATTCTCTTGAGTACTTGAGGAAACCATTGCCATCTGTATTCCTCTACGTACAATTGAAACATCTTTCTCTCTAGATCTCTTAATTGACTTTATAGCACTACTCATATTTTTTATCACTTCTTCCTTCATTTTTTTATCTTTGGTTGATTTTTGAATACCCAATAGTGTCGTAGCTTCTTTTAATTTCCTTAATGATAGGAGACCTTTCAACATTTGAGCCTGAACTGTCACCCGCTCATTTAAGAAATACTTTTCAAAAATGTAGTTAACACGATATCATATAACATGGTCAGGTTTTTTATCTCCATATGTGTGAGTGTCAACATTTTCTAACATCTCATTATCGATAGTGATTTCATCTGTACATATTCGAAAAAAATAGTACATATTCAATAAATAACTAAATTAATAAATATATCTAAAATTTCAAATATTTTTCAAATTAGTTCATCAAATAAAAATTAAGCTTAACATTTTACATTAGGAAAATTTTAAATATATCAATAGATCGTAATATTTACATTTACATACTTGCTTCAATTTCTACTTGAGGTTGATTTTCTTCTTCAATATTTTGAGGAATATCTCTGTCTATTTACATTAAACAAAATATTTTTCAAATTAGTTCATCAAATAAAAATTAAGCTTCACATTTTACATTAGGAAAATTTTAAATATATCAATAGATCATAATATTTACATTTACATACATGCTTCAATTTCTGCTTGAGGTTGATTTTCTTCTTCAATATTTTGAGGAGTATCTCTGTCTGTTTACATTAAACAAAATATTTTTCAAACTAGTTCATCAAATAAAAATTAAGCTTCAAATTTTACATTAGGAAAATTTTAAATATATCAATAGATCATAATATTTACATTTACATACCTGCTTCAATTTCTGCTTGAGGTTGATTTTCTTCTTCAATATTTTGAGGAATATCTCTTTCTATTTACATTAAACAAAATATTTTTCAAATTAGTTCATCAAATAAAAATTAAGCTTCACATTTTACATTAGGAAAATTTTAAATATATCAATAGATCATAATATTTACATTCACATACCTGCTTCAATTTCTGCTTGAGGTTGATTTTCCTCTTCAATATTTGAGAGGGCTTCTAACTTTCTTTTGCAATATTGTCTCGTCTCTTCTCTACGTTCTTCAGGGTCTCTTTTTCAATCATATTTTCTCGCACAAGTTCTTCGATTTCCCATGATAATAGGGTATGAAGTTCAAAAAAATTCCTTCAAAAAATTAGACTAACTCAATTACAAAAAATATCATAAAAGATTTAATTTTAAAAAATTCAGTGTAAATTTTTTGCAAAAAATACATACTCCAATCTAAAACACTTATTTTAAAAAATTCGAGAGAAAAATGTCTTATAAAAATGGAACGAAGTGTTGTTCCAGATGTTTTGACAGTTTGGCAAATCAAAAGACAAGACAACATCAGAACCAATCTTTAGAGTTCCAGGATCTAGTCCTCCTGTTCTCAGAGAGGGATCTCTCAAATATTTGTTTGCAAAGGTTTATCTTGTTTGCTTTGATTATGGATTTTAGACTAGTTATTAAGTGCGGATGTTTGTTTGGTTGGGTTGAGTTGATACAGCAGAATATGAAAGGTCTAGGAAAGATAGACAGAGAGAAAAAGTATGCAGTTCATTGGGCTATGGAGTCAAAATAAGGTCATGACAAACTCATCAATGGATATGGGATATCAAAGGGCAAATCTAACTTGGCCACATGATCCTTTGTTTTGGAATGAGATGGACATTAATGTTTTGGAAAGAGAAGCTTAATTCTCAACAAAGGGAACTTGAAAACATAACTTAACAATAAAGAGATATTTGATAGATAGGGCTAACCATAAATTCCACAAACATTCTTTAAGCAAATAATGAATTCAAGACAACTTTTAAAATGAAATCTAAGATTCGGGGAACTCCCTATTTCCTCAAATATTTTATTTTAAAGGACTTAGAAAACATAAAAGATTCACTGATAGCTGCATTCATAGAAGAGGGAACACCTAAATAACATCTATGCTTGCAACTATAAAGACCTTCAAAACAACTGTTCAAGTAGGGGCAAAGGGTAAGATCAAAACTGACCTCTTTGATTAACTTAAGACAATGGTACTTCAAAGGGAGACTTCAATAACAGCTTTCAAGTGATGGCAGACAAGCAGGGAGAACCATAAATCATGCTGAAACCAACTATTTGAGCTATCAAGGAAATAAACAAGCATGAAGACTAAAGAGAAGGTTTAAAGCCTCTAAAATACTTCAGCAAAAGAAAACATAAAACAGTGAAGGGTGAACAGGTCTAAGGTGCTTCCAGGAGTCATTTCTTAGCCTAAAACTTTCAGCCTACTGTAGTAAGAAATTATGGAACATAATGAAAACAAGAGAAAACATTTAACAGTTAGAATACTTCACCAACAACCAAGCTCATGAATCCAATGATAGAGCCTTCTCAGGAACGGGCATTCAACAGCATCATCAAGACATCCAAGACTTCAATTTGTTTTTCAACTTCAACAGACTTGTATATTTATTTCAGAGAGTTTCAATGTTACAACTTGTGATCAAACAACAACCAACAACCAACAACTTCTCATCTTCTACAAAAGTATTTATAGAAGAATGAGGAGGTGAGATCTGATAAAAGATCTGCTAAAGTAATTAATACAGATTCAAGACTTCTTGGCCCTTTGAGGGGCTCGATGAAGAATTTTACAGGTGGTTCTCTGTATTAACTATTTTACATTAACTATCAGGTCTGCTGGAAAGAATTTGTTGACCTTTAAGGTTTGGCGTGAGGTTGAAATAACTCTGCATATATTTCTCGCATTAAGTTCCTTGCAGAAGTAACTTCTCGGCTGCGTTGAGGCAAAACATCTTCCTTTGCAATAACTTCAGCCCTGGTTTGAAAGATTTGAGGCAACAGGTGGTGTTTAGTCACTGGGAGGAATCAATTCGCCTCCTTTTTGTGGCGGTGGAGGGTTTCCTGATGAAACACTTTTGGTTTTCCTTAAAATTGTGTTTTTAGATCGGGGATTAGGCGTTTGATAACTGTCTTAGCCTTAATCCCCACAAATCTGTCCACTAATCTGCTGTTCTGGTTCATTCTCGGTCTTCAACATCTTATACTCTTTCTCTGCATTGATCTTCATGGTTTTTCTGTCGTACAGGGCTGCGCAGGGTATGTAAGGCATCAATGCCTGTGAAAACATCAATATAACGTGATTTTAAACCCTGTGGATGATTTCCTCGGAGGAATCGAACAAGGGAGGGTCGTCACCCTCAGTCGCCTAATCTTCTTTGGAAATGACGGAAGATACATTCAAACCTGCAAAAAACACGAAAAAACGTTATATAATCCTGCGTATTTGGTTTACTGCATCGGGGACTGTGCGGAGGAGCGTTGGCCGTTGGATGGCATCATCCAACGGCTGGGATTTAATCTCAGAATGGTAAAAAAAGCATGGGGGGAGGAGGATTAAATCAGAGCCGTCGATTCACGCTGAGATCGACGGTCGGCGATGACTACGAGGGGTTCAGATGTACGGAGGAAAAACTTCGGGGGCATACCCCCGTAGTGAAACTGCGTCGTTGATCTGATTCAGTTTGGATGGTCAAGATGAAATCAGGGGGCGTTGAAAGTCAAATGGAGGGAATCTGGAGGATGATTTTTAGACCGTCGATCAAATCAGATCGACGGCGGAGATGTGATTTCCGCGCGGCGATGGCCTGTTTAGCGCGCGCGCACCTTTGTTACCCATCGCGCAACTCTGGTTAGCGCTGACCGTTGGATCATCGGGCCCAGATCGGACGACTGTGGTGGATTTCGCTGCATGGCCTGGTCCGATCGTTAATGCGCGAGGGAGAAATTTAATGCGCGGGGATGGCATTTTTAGAAAATGGTATGGAGGACACGCGGCGCGCAGCGTATGGAATCGCTGGCCGACGGGAGAAAACAACCTTTGGCCCGAAGGCAGTGCGGAAAAGACTGCCAGTTTTGGGAAAACAGTGTACGGGAGGCGAGGACCACATGGTAAGTTGCGCTCCGCGCCGTTGATCTGTGGATTGGATGAACGGCTAAGATCACTCCACAATTGTACGGGCGGGTTTTTAATAAAAATAATGAAATGACGGGTTTTTAATTTTACAAAGGAAAAAGGCGCATTTTTTATATGAGCGGCGAGGGATCGTACTTGGTGGCCCGGCAGATCACCGCAAATCGCAAAACCGAAAAAAGCGATGGCTGGACATGCGACTTTAGGGAGAGAAATGCGATATTGCGATTATGCGATGGGCGGAAATGTTATGGATCACATCGCACCATTTTGCGACGGCTCTTGAGGAAAAGTGAAAATTGCGATCTGCGATCTGCGATGGATCGCAGTGCAAATATTTGCGATGCATCAGTTTAAAAAATAACAATTTGGAAATTCTGTGATCTGCGCTTTGCGATAAGCGCCAAAGGGTTAAAACTTGGTTCCAGGGTGCGGGCGGTTCTGCAGCAGTATTTAACTTGGGATTTTTGAAGGATTTCAGAGGGTTTTAGGATGTAAACAACAATAAGGGATCTGGATAGAGGCATGAGGCCTTAGAGAGACTTCAAGAGCCAACAATTTTTAGTGATAAAATTTGTTCCTTGGAGGCTCCAAAAAGTTTTAGCCACCTTTTGGTATAACAAAATATTATAGGTGGCTAACAGTGGCTCCACTTGGGGATGGTGCCTTCTTGAAGGCATCAAGAACTTCAGACTTGCATTCTCTGGGAGGCTGATTAGTTGCCTCATCTAGTGTTCTCTAGGAGGCTGACCTGTGCCTGATCCATTGGGTTGCCCTTCCTTTGCTGGATGATCTGGTTTTGAAAACTTTTTAGCAGCTATGAAAACAATGGACTTTCATTAATACAAACTTTCTACCTACCCAATCCTACTTATCTAACATTTTTTCTTCATCAGAGTGCACTTGGATTGGAAAACTCTTTTCACAACATTTTATTCTTTTGAAAGCATAAAAACTAATCTACTTCTACTCCTTATTTCTCCCTGAACTCAGATTAAATAGTTGAGCTCACATATTTCTCTACCTAATCTACTGTCTGTTGGGATTAAACTGTCCAATCAGACTTCCATTTTCTAAATTCTACAACAGAAATTTAAAAATAGCCAAGTCAATATTAAGCTGTTTGACTTGCTGTGATCTATGACATAAAGACAAGCTGCACATAGATTATTATTTGCAAAAAATAAAAACAAAAAGGAAGGCTTAAGACCTGAAAGTCTCATCATGGCCTTCTCTTCCTTCACAGCTCTGTTTTTTATTTTGTGTGAGCTGTCGTTGCTTTTCTTCTGGCTCAGGTTTTAAGTTGATTAGAACTAGATCTTTATATCTTTTTTAACCCAGAAGATAAAACAGATTTGAGTCATTCTTCTTTGGAAACTTTGGTTCAGATTTTGAGTTTGTTTGAACCTTCAATTTCTAACCTGAACTATCTACTGATAAGCCAAGATTAAGCAGTTTGTCATATCGAATTCACTATCCTATTAGCAGAAAATTTAAAGCTAATTAGTCATGATTAAATTTTTTGACTAATTAGAAGTGTGTTTTTCAGGAGTGGCATTTGAGTTTGCACACTTTCAGATTTATTTCTCTTTTTTGGCATGGGGCTTTTCCGAAGAATATGGAGAAAAGGGGGAGTAAATGAAGGTTAGTTATGAGTTGGAGAAAGGGGAAAAATGATGGTTTCTTCAGCAGTCTTTTCTTATGAAATTAGCATAATTTCAGAGCATGAAATGGAAATAGTAAATGAAGATTTCGGACAGAGGCATGAGGCCTTCAAGGAGTCTTCAAGAGCCAACAATTTTTAGTGATAAAATTTGTTCCTTGGAGGCTCAAAAAGTCTTAGCCACCTTTTGGTATAACAAAATATTATAGGTGGCTAACAGTGGCTCCACTTGGGGATGGTGCCTTCTTGAAGGCATCAAGAATTCAGACTTGATTTCTATGGGATGCTGACTTGTGCCTGATCCATTGGGCTGCCCTTCCTTTTCTGGATGATCTTGTTTGAAAACATATTTAGCAGCCATGAAAACAATGGTCCTTCATCAATACAAACTTTCTACCTACCCAATCCTACTGATCTAACATTTTTTCTTCATCAGAGTGCACTTGGATTGGCAAACTCTTTTCACAACATTTTATTCTTTTGAAAGCATAAAAACTAATCTAATTCTACTCCTTATTTCTCCCTGAACTCAGATTAAACAGTTGAGCTCAGATATTTCTCTACCTAATCTACTGTCTGTTGGGATTAAACTGTCCAACAGACTTTCATTCTCTAAATTCTACAACAAAAATTTAAGAACAATCAAGTCAAGATTAAGCTGTTTGACTTGCTGTGATCTATGGCATAAAAACAAGCTGCACATAGATTATCATTTGCAGAAATTTAACATCAAAAATTGAAGGCTTAAGATCTGAAAGCTTCTTATTATGGCCTTCTCTCTTCTTTTCATAGCTCTGATTTTTATTTTTTCTGTGAGCTATCTCTTCCTTGATATCTGATTCAGATTTTGGACAAATTAGAACCAGTTTTTCTCTTTTATGACTCAGAAAATAAAACAGTTTTGAGTCATCTCTCTTTGGAAACTTTGGTTCAGATTTTGAGTTTGTTTGAACCTTCATTTCTATCCTAATCTGTCTACTGATAAGCCAAGATTGAATAGTTTGGCTAATCGAATTCACTATCCTATCAGCAGAAAAATTTAAAGCTAATTAGCCAAGATTAAACAGTTTGACTAATTAAAAGTGTATTTTGAGGAGTGGCATTTAAGCTTGCACACTTTCAGATTTATTTCTCTTTTTGGTATGGGGCTATACCTTTCTTGTTTTTGACAATCTACCCTCTTTTCTCTTTTCTATTGTTTTGTATTTTTATTTTTCTTACAAGACAAAAATCAACAACTAACTAAATGCTCAAAGCTGAGCTTTATTGCTTTCCTATCTAACCTAATCTAACTTGGAACATTTACATGTTTTAGCTGATGAACTCTCTTTTCCAGTACAACCAATCCAGCAAATGATTCCATGATTGGTCCTTCTTCATCTCCTTGGGCAGGCTGGACAAACAGGGCCACTCCCATTCTTTTTGTTTTTTAGCAGCAGTGCTAAATAATCCTCTTTCTTTTGGTAATATACTGCTCCTAATAACCTTTATCCCTTCTTCAAATATTTTCAAGAAATGAGCATAGGGATCTTGAAATAATACCTGGTTGTGAGTGTTTGGAAGATATGTTTCAACCAGGATCATCTCTTCTTTCTCCACTGGATTAAGGCAAAGGTTTTTATGAGGAAGAAAAACTTCCTCATCTTCATTATTATCTGAACTAGAGGATTCATCATATATTGTAGTGTTGTCCTCTTGTAGCCCTGGTGTGCTTGGATTCAGTAAGCTGAACTCTGTGAAGAGATCATCATGTTCTTGAGTAGGGGTATCTTTTATTACCTCAACTCTTTCAGGAGGAGGCTCCTCATATGCATCCTGTTCAAGAAATTTCTCTTTCTTCTCAACCCCAACATTACAACTAATAGATAATTGATTCCCAATTATGTGAAAATTATTCTTGATGAATTGGACTGGCTGATTGCTGCTTTCAAGCTGATGATAATGAATTTCAGGACACCAATCCACTACTGGTTTCCCTGCATGATTAGTTTCTGTTTGGAGCTCATCATCGTCGTTAGATTTATCAGAAGTTGAAAGATCATTAGTATACACAATTTCACCAAAAAAACATATTGGGTTATCATTTTGTTCCTTTAGCTGACCTACACGTTTATTTTCTATTTCAAGACAACAATATTTGGTAGATAAATGAGCGGGAGTGTTTTTTTCTAATAAAGAATTTCAGGCTGACTGTTTATTTAATATTTGATCAATTTATTCCTCTGTAAAAAGAGAAGGAATGTTCTCTTTGCTTTGGACAGAAGAGCAACAGTCCTCTCCCTCTTGTGTTAACTGGTTTTGAGGTTGGATGTCTTCTTGAGCCTCTTCTAGGGAATGATTACTTGTGCTCGTAAGGGAATTTTGAGGATTCTCTTGTTTTTCGTGGTCTATCTCAATTTCAAACAACAACTCATGATTTTCATGGCAGTCACTTTGACTGTAAGGTTTATGAGTTGTTTCAAGTATATTGTCAACATGCCATTTTTCTTTGATAATCTGAAATGATTCGTCACATAATGGAAGAGACTCTAGTTGTGTTGTCTCTTCTCCTAATTCAGATTTTGTGGGTTCAAAATGGATTATGTTTTCCTCAAGGCACTGCTTACTATTAGTTTTTGCAATTTGGTTATGAAATTCTCTTAATAGCATAATATAAGAAATAGGTAGGCAATCAGGAGTTTCCTGACAACCTTCTTCATTGCTCTCATTGTAATCTTGTTCATCATACATTTCTTGTAGTTCTTGGGTTTGTTTTTGTAATGGTTGAGTTTTGCATTTAAGGTCACTGTATGTTTTTAACCAGTTTAGAGTCTTCTGCCAATGAAGTTATTAGGTCTTTTGGGGATTGCAGAGTCGCCAGGTGGAAGATTTTGAAATTTGCTGTCCACCAACAGCATGATTGGGTTTGCTTAACGCATTCCCAAGGGAGTCTACAAGGACTGGAAGGGTAATAGGCCTACTGGAGGCCAGTGGAGTCACCAGGTAGAAATTTTTTAGCTTTTGTAAAGATAAAATGTTTTATGGTTCCACCACCATGTTTATTATGAAGCCAAACTAAATATTTTTGGGTTTTCTAAGTTTCTATGGTTGTTTGAAAGACTAATGAGTTTATAAGAGCTTGCTAAGCAACTATGAACTTAGTGGTCCCACCGTGATCGCCATTATGTTGGTCCCCCATGTTTTGACAGTTTGGCAAATCAAAAAACAAAGCAACATCAGAACCAATCTTTAGAGTTCCAGGATCTAGACCTCCTGTGTGCTTTGAGTAAGATTTTTAGACTAGTTATTAAGTGCGGG